>JANHFL010001617.1:1888-33020 GCA_032468155.1 Oxyrhabdium leporinum | reverse complement strand
GGCACCCCTTGAAAAAAGGTCCTAGCCGGTTTTTGGGGGGACAAAAGAAAATAAGACCGAGTCTTATTTTCTGAGAAACATGGTATTAAAAGTATCACCTGAGTAAACAAAGCAAGCTACCACTGAAGAAAATACAATTATAAAATGTGGATAAAGTGTGTTTTTATTCACTGGCTTCTTGACAAAACTACATTGAAATAATGCCAATGTTTCTAATCTTTGCCTCGGGTAAATTTTATTCTGTTTGATGAGAGGTTTCCCAATTTAACATAAATACTGAACATGCATGATAATATTATAATATCATAGAAAGGAGGCAGCTTTTATGAGATTGTGGGGGTAGATTTTCAGTTATAATGGAGATTTCCTTCCACAAAGAGGGCTTTCTTTCACATACAGTAGACAGCCACTCCCTCCTTTGGGATATTAAAAGGAACAATTCTTGAACAGAGGGAGGCTCTTGCTGTGCAGGGAAATAATGATAATCAAGTGCCTTTGAAATAATCAGAGATAAAATGCTAATTAGGCCAGAATAACAGAAAGGAAGAGTGTGAAAATTTGTAAAGAAGCCGGTGTGAATTAGAAACATGGCAACACTTCACAAAGTGAGGGAAGGCTTTGAATTATTTAAAGTTAAGAAAAGCAAGAAATGTTATGATACAAACTCTTCAACAGCTTTCAAACCAAACTGTTTCTACCAGTGTGATTGCACTGAATTGTTACTCTCTTCTTCCAGGAGTTTCCTAAAATCCCAGGGTAGCCAATAGTCCTGAAACTCCTGAGTAGTTCTACTCCCATCCTAACCAAGATGAACCCTGCTTAGATTCTGAAATCCTATTAAGGTGTACTAGATGCTGCTACTACATCGGTTCCCCCGAAACATATTATATAAGCTAGCAATTCAAGTGTTGCAGAAGCTCCATTATTAGTTTTTACCTTCGCAGCTAGCACAAATGATTATGAATGCTTAAAGTTGTCATGATAGAGAACCATTTTCCCATGCTGTACCGTACTGCGTAACAGTGAATTCCATTTGAAAGCTGTGTAAACCAGGACTATTTTAAAAACGAGGAGCCATAACAAGATAAAGCTGGGACCTTGGCCATCAGCCATTAGCAAAGGGAAGGTTTATTACTAGGCACTCAAAGGGAAAACCTTTTCCATAATATAATGACTATAAGATCCAATCTGGGTCGGTCACCAGGACTCATGCTGAAGCCTATCTTCAGGGAACTTCTCTCTAGCCTCTCTAACTTCTCTCTAGAGAGAAGTTCCCTGAGGATGGGCTCCAGCACGAGTCCAAAAGCTCAGAAGACAAAATCTCTGGTCCCAGTGACTGACCCAGATTGGATCTGGCAACATTCTCCTGGGACACGTATATTCACCTCCTCTCTTCAAATATTGAGGGTTGTCACATTGTGGAAGGTTTGGATTTATTCTCACTTTATCCACAGGATAAGACTAGAACTAATGGGGTGCAATTTCAATACAGATTGGACATTAGGAGAAACATCTTGACAACGAGATCTGTCCATCAATAAAATACGTTACCACATGGTGGTTTCTTCCCATTTACTGGAGGTCTTCAAACAAAGGCTGGATAGTCGTCTATTAGAAATGATGTAGTAAATCCTGAAGAGTGCAGGGTTTCATAACCTCCTAGGTACCTTCCAATTCCATGATTCTATTGGGAAATGCACACACGATCACTCTATCTTCATGTATCATTATGAGCTCACTATTCATAGCAAATCTGAGATTAATGGGATCTATTTAGGTAGCACCCCTCATAATTTTAAGGGATTATCAAATTAAATATGCAGTACTACTCAAGCATTTTGTCTTACTTTGGGAGTGGGAACGGTTATTGCTTTTTTATTGGTTTTTATTGGGTTTTTATCTTGGTAAGCCCTCCAAGTCACTGAGAGTGAGTTGGGCAACCATATAAATTTTCTTAAATAAATGAAGAAAAGAAGAGCAACAAAATAGAGGGACTCCATTATAATAGTACACCACTTGAATACACCACTTGAAAGAACAAATCTAGAGATAGATCATCATGAGAAAATCTACCTATGTGGTTTCTGGGAATCAAAAATAAATTGATGGCACATAATCAATCATCAGAAATGACTACAAGCCCATCACTGACTACAAACATCACTGGAGCCTTACCATCTTTTTCCTACTAAGCTGTCAACATTTTATCCAGCAAAAGAAAGGCTAGGCCTTATGCAGTGAAGATCATCCAGCAGTTCCATCCACTTATTGCTCCAGAACTGCGGGTTTCTCAGGCTTTTAGATGCTAGCAGGAAATGGTATCTGACTATAACAAAAAATACAGAGAATTTTCATCACAAAGACATTATGAATCTTGTGTGGATTTTTCACTGGCGACATGGGTTCAGACAGAGGGGCAAGTGATGTCATGCAAATGCCATAGTTTGCATCATTTGCATGACGACATCACGACATGCATAAAATCATTATGGCTATATCACATGTCTATGCTGGTCTGAAAGTTACAGGAAAAGTTTACTTTCACAATTAAAGAACAAGACAATAATAGAGATCTCTTGATTCTACCAATATATAATTAAACAATTATATCTAGTGACTCATGCCTAGGATGTTTCCATCTACACCACAAAGATACCTTCATGCCCTTCCTTGGCATTTGGTGCTTTTTTAGTCTGTTGCCATCCTTGTTCTTGGTTTTCTTTGTTAGTTTTAAATTATTCCCTAGTGTCATTTTTTCACACTAAAATATGAACTCAAACATATATAATAAACATTCATATTTAAGTATCGCTTGCACTGCAGGTTTTAAGGAAACAACTCCCTCCTTTCTCAATACATTATGAGTTTAGTTCTGATAGATCTATTCACACTGGCTACAATTTTAATATTCAACCTGCAACTTCAATTAAATAATTATCTTGAGTGGCCAGGCTGGGAAAGCGTGCTGTTAGAGGAGCCAGCATATAATGCTATACATTAAATATTATATATAACTTTAATTAATGCTGATAATACTTTTTTATATTAATAAAGTGTAGCTCTTCCAATTGATTTCCTGGCAGAGGAGAAAATTGAAGAGTTAGTTTGGTTTTTTGGCAGCTGGTGATATCTACTTAAATGGTGAGCCTAGATTTTGGTGCATGAGTAAAATGAAATCTTGTCTCATTCTATTGTCTGACACTTTACTGTAATGTCATAGTTAGGCAGATCAGAGAAAGAAAGAAGCATTGCGTGTGGGACCATTGCTACCTCAGGTAGTTCCTTGGAATCATCATTACTATTTCCCCAAACTAACAATATTCAGGTTCATCTTGGAGGATTACTAGATAATTTCATCTATTTCTACTCTGAGTTGCACATATACATTTTTAAATCTGTTCCATTTCCTTATGTATTAATATAGTGCTTCTAAGGTATATTTCTGAGCATTTCAAAACATATATATCCAAATCCATTAATCCTAAGGTAGGTTATTTTATGTAGTTTTTGGCCTACCTTTAGCAAAACCTGCACTACCAAATATATATATATATATATATAAATGGAAATTTGAACCAATAAATTCTGATCTGCAAATTAGTCCAGGATAAATAGAGTAGAACAGAACAGAACAGAAGCTGGAAAGGACATTGGAAGTCTTCTAGTCCAGTCCCCTGCTTAAACAGGAAAAGCTATACCATTTCAGACAACTGACTGTCCAGTCTCTTCTCAAAAACCTCCAGTGATGAAGCACCTACAATTTCTGAAGGCAAGCTGTTCCACTGGTTAATTGTCCCCACTGTTAGGAAGTTTTTCCTTAATTCCAGGTTGCTTCTCTCTTTGATCAGTTTCCAATCATTGTTTCTTGTCCTGCCCTCTGGTGCTTTGGAGAATAATTTGACAACCTCTTTTTTGTGGCAGCCCCTCAAATATTGGAATACTGTTATCATGTCACCAGGCAAGTTATGAATAAGGCCTACCATATCCATTTCCCCCAAAATTAATGCAGACTACTAAATGGCAGATGAACTAAGAGCTTCCTGTATGGCTTTGCTGCTGTCTAGTTGGTCATCTGGATTTTGTTTCCATGTAACGGTCATCTAGTAGCCCTATCCAAATAGACTTCATGAGATTAATCAAGCAACTCTAACAGACAAATTAGATTGTGTGAATACTGTAGAGAGATCACCATAACAATACTTCAGGAAGTTTACTTCTAGAAAGATATACCGTATATATAGGGATAGAACTTTAATAATCCAATTACACTCTTAAGTGAATTGGAGAAACAAGAAGGAAAGGAAGAAAGATGTTGGCAATAAGATATTGTTTAATGAGCACTTTCCTGTCCTAGAGAAAAAACTAATTTACTAAAATATGTATATGTTTCTTTTTTGACTATGAAAGTCCATTAAAAGCCCATACCTTGTGAACAAATGGTTTGAGCTGTTTGTTGTGTTCCACTTGTCTGCCAAAATATGAGGAATGTTTTGCAATGTCTACAAAAGTCTATGATTAGGCTGATATGCATGTTGACGCACATGAGAAAAATTCAGCCTCTTAAAGAATTTCTTAAAACTTGTCTAGATTGGATGGAGAATGTCACTGTATCCTGAATAATTGTAAATAGTCACTAAACATGCAATCTATTTTAATTCCTGCCCTTTTATAAAGAAAGAAATTTTCTGGCTGAAATCAAGAGGCAAAATTATATTCCTGGACTGCAGTCCATTGGGAATGTAATAGATACTCATGCGAACATCCAATTAATTATCCAGAGTAATTAACAATTTGCCCAAGAGTTTCTTTGTAGAGTGAGATTAGCAGCAAATGAATTAATGAAATAAATAAAATTAAAATATCACAATTTATACAAATTTACTTTCTGAAAAACAAATAACTTATAGTTAGTTTCATGATATTGGAGCAAGTTGATAATACTACTATCTTTCTGACCTGTTACTATTTTCCACTGAAAAAGGCCTAACATATTGGACCTTGTTACTAATACAGCAAGCAAATTATGTTCCCTTATTCTAAATCAAATCAACTGTCTCTCTACTTCATACTAAGTAACAGCCCGCACATCATTTTCCCATGGGCCATTATCAGTTGTCAGCATAATCACCTGGCTAGTAAAAGAGCATGCTGCTCTTCTATTAATAGCAGAAAAACAGATAATCTTGACCCAAATAAGACAATCTATCAGCTAATCAGCTAACTGATGAAGTAGAGATCATGATTTCCCGTTCTTAATGATCATAGTAAACTAATGATTGTTCAGGGTTTCTGAGAAGAAGGAAGACTAAAGGAAAGACTAAGGAAAGAGGGGGACAACATATGGGTGTACCTGCTTATGAAATCCAGTAATAAATGCATGATGTTCTCAGGCTGGAAACATTTGACTACTTATGATTTGAATGCTGTAATTTTCAACACATTCTTGAGACTTTCAACAGTATTTCATATTTTCATATTCAAACTGATCACCGAATTTAAAAAAAAAAACCAAAAGCACATTTTTAAAATGCTCCATACAAAAGCTATCACCACAACCAAACTGCTTTGGGTCACTGGTGGCAATAATCCTCTGGATAAGCAGTCAAAAGGGGGCAAAATTTGTGCTTTCAGTATTGTGTGCTTGTGTTAACATTGTGCTTCCTTAATAATTTGGAGCTGAGTAGGATCCACATTCTCTTTACCACTGCAAATTATCATATCACATTGAAAAAAATGAAATTGTTAACATGGGTTCTCCTTGCCCCATGGAACCTATGTTTCTCAGAGCTAAAATATCAGACTTTCCTCTATACTAAGTCACATCCACTTCATAAAATATGTGGCAATCAACATCAGCTTCTCTCTGAGGAGCACATGTTGCTAAACCCTCCAACAAGAACTACAAGCTCAGTCCTGCACAAACTGAAACCTTGATGCGCAATGATCCTGGGGAAGTGACAGTTTGCAGTAGATTCAGCACCATGTCTTTTCTTATTCCTGGAACCCAAAACGCTCTTTAGCATTCTTGCTTGGGAGTGTTTAAGATTTTTGCTTTCAGACAGAGCTAAATAGCACAATCTCCTGCCTGCGTCAAGGGGATATAAAAGACTTCACAGAAATAACATGTTTTTCCATGTCCTATGTTTTTTGTCAGATGTCTTGCCAAACTCCACTGTGGGCTTGTTTATACTATCCAGGGATACCAAGGTCATTCCTGGAGATCTGAGGTCCTGGATTAACAATTTTGAGCTTCTATTTCCTACCGTGAGCTGTAAGTTTCCAGCTTTGACAATTAGTCAAATGATACACAAATACTGACCAACTACAGAACAGGTTAAAATAAAATATAGGTTCGGGTGGATCCAAATCAACAGTGAGACAAGTTAGCCACAACTGCCTTCATTCATTTTGTTTTCATTGAGACTGAAGCCCGATTAATTTCATTTGGATCTAAATCAGTGTTTCAGGAATATTACTAATTTTGTGCAATTTATTAACATTAAAGATATGGCGGTTTGAATATCCTTTGATTTTTGTGACTAGACTGCTGTGTCTACTTTTATTTTATAATGACAATAGCAATAGCACTTAGATTTATATACCGCTTCACAGTGCTTTACAGCCCTCTCTAAGCAGTTTACAGAACCAGCATATTGCCCCCAATAATCTGGGTCCTCATTTTACCGACCTCGGAAGGATGGAAGGCTGAGTCAAACTTGAGCCTGGTGAGATTTGAACTGCCAAATTGCAGGCAGCCAGTAGGCAGCCGGTAGGCAGCAGAAGTAGCCTGCAGTACTACATCCTAACCACTGCGCCACCATGGCTCAATGCATTACATTATTACACATAATGTAGCAAAGTTGTGTACAGCAGAATATGCATACACAAGTGACTTCTGGTGTAGATGAATAATTTTGGTCATGTATGAATAAATTAGTAATTGTAACTTTCTTTTAATATCTTATTATTAGATTCCATTGTATAATTTATCTTTTATATTAATTTATTGCGTATAGGTTGAGTGTTTAGTTTCAGAATTACTTACAATTAATATTTTCATTTTTTTCTTATCTAACATTAAGTATTAGTTTTAGTTCATTGCCTTAATAAGTAGCAGAACTACTCTACTTTATTTATACTTCAATATGTTATAACGGCATGCTGGTGTTTGTCAAGTTTCGTTTCAAACTAACCTCTGAATGAAGTAAAAAATATCAAGTACTATGATCTTCATTGCAATAAGACCAGCCTGCATCTGACTGATTGATTGATTGGTTGGTTGATTGATTGATTGATAGTATGTAGTACAAAAGGGTGGTTTTGATTTGCACAAGAATAGAGATTATAGTACCCTCCAGATGTTTTGGATACAATTCTGATCATCTCTGACCACTGATCATGGGTTTGACTGTTATACCCTGTGTTCTATTGCAGGGGTATCCAACCTTGGCAACTTTAAGACTTGACAACTTTAAGCAAAGCTGGTTGAGGAATTCTGGGAGTTGAAGTCCACAAGTCTTAAAGTTGCCAAGGTTGGTGACCCCTGTCCTATTGGATATCAATCTTAGCATCTACAGTGTCATTCTGAGAAAACTCACTTTAGTTCAGCCTGAAGGAGATCATTTGATGACCCAGATTATCCAATGTGTCCCAACTTTCATCAACTGTGTGGTCTTCAAATACATTGATGCAAGCGAGGCTAAATCAAATCCGTTTTTATTTCAAATGCATATTTGGCGACACAGTGGTTAGAATGCAGTATTGCAGGCTGACTCTGCCTACTGCCAGGGGTTCGATCCTTACTGGCTCAAGGTTGACTCAGCCTTCCATCTTTCTGATGTCGGTAAAATGAGGACCCAGATTGTTGGGAGCAATATGCTGACTCTGTAAAACAGTTGGAGAGGGATGTAAAGCACTGTGAAGCGGTATATAAGTGATATTGCTATTGCTATACGTATATGGTACGGTCTGTGTATATTTGTGTGATCTCCACATATGTAGATTGATCATTTGAAACCTGTGAATATCTTGGTTATTCCTAACTTAACCATATTGTTTGTTATTGTGCTTAAGTCTCAAAATGATTTGTTGCAAATAAAACATATCCTGAATCTACACTGCATTTTCCATCAGAATATATTTCCATAGTAATGTTTCTTTTTTGAAAAAATAATAATAATTCTAAGATGAAACTTTGCAAGTGTATGTTTTAGTTCTTTTTCAGCTTAGCAAGAAACAGTGAGCCAAAATAAATGTATTTAATGTAATCACTGAGATACTTTTCATGATGACAGAACATTTCTGCCAATGCAAAGGATCAAATGAAATTGTTGGGTGGAGGACCAAACCAGGATGTTCTTAAAGTAAATACCAACATTGCTTTTTGCTCATCATCTCCTTTGACGGGTCTTTGTGAGACTGTGAATAGTCTTGATTGTGCTGAGAGTGAAGTCATGCTTAATTAGCATAAAAAGAATGTATCCTACATTTGGGGGCTTTTTTACAGAAAATATTTAAGTTCCCTTCGCCTCGTCCAGAAAATGTTATTGTGAAACACATTGCCAGCATTGATGCAGTCACTCATTTATTTTCATCTGTGTTTACTCTATGAAGATTTTTAAAAATTAATTATGGATTATTATCATTTCTGCTGGCATTTTAAACATGTACAGCAGAAAAAAATCTAAACGAACCCTCGTAGGAAAGCAATAGTTAACTGGCTGTAGGAACTTAATTTGCGGGGGGGAAATCTGCAGGAAAGCTATTTTCAAAAGCCAGACTGCTGCCACAAAGAAATCATTTATAGTTGGATTTCTCAAACCTGGCAAATTTAAGGTGTGTGGACTTCAACTCCCAGAATTCCTCAGCCAGCTGACTAGGGAATTCTGGTAGCTAAAATTCACACGTCTTTAATTTACCGAGTTTGAGAAACCATGATTTGG
Organism: Oxyrhabdium leporinum; assembly: GCA_032468155.1. Taxonomy (NCBI): domain Eukaryota; kingdom Metazoa; phylum Chordata; class Lepidosauria; order Squamata; family Cyclocoridae; genus Oxyrhabdium; species Oxyrhabdium leporinum. Next base: position 24,078 of record JANHFL010001617.1, on the reverse strand, counting down.
AATGAGTAAAAAAATGTTGAAGCAGAAAGCAGACAAAACTATTTCATCTGATGCTGAAAAGCATCTGGCCCAGGCATTTTGGTAGAAAAACCTGTCTGAAAAATTCCCGTAGTTTCTTACTGGCACCAGCCTATGATCTTTCTCCTTTCTTCCAACATAGATTCTTTCTTCCAACTACTTGCTCCCTTAAGTATGTTGCTGAGCAGATATTGTTTCTTCTAACATAAAAATCAAGCTTTTTCAAATTAATTTAATTAAAAAATGGATTCCCCCCCCCTACTATTTGATTTAGTCTGGTAAATATCTAGAGAGAGCTCTGGGTAGAAAGACAGATTATGAATTTAAATATTTCATAAATAAATTGTACTATATAAGTTTGCCGCTGTTGGGAGAAATATCCATCTGGTTCAGTTCCAAGCTGGAAGAAAGACACTGGAAATATGGAGGCTGATTGGAAAGATGGTTTAATGGTGAAGCAGAAGCACCAAGCACATGGGTTCTGGGCAGCTGACCACATGGAGTTGAAAATGAAGGGTATTTATACCTTATCTTGGGCTTTGAACTTGAGCTTCCTGTTCCTATGCAAGAACATGTATTCTATTGGCCGTTGTCAGACGCCTATGGTGCCATGTTCAAATCCTAGGAGTTTGTCTGAGCTAAGCTTGGTTGAAGTTTGTTTGATGCAATGAAGGGGCTTGTTAGACAATTCCTATTGTGGCTAGGACTAATCCTACCTTTGTTCAGACCTTGCTGCAGGGAATTTTTGCTATGTATAGAGCTAGCTATCTCTTTAACTCTTAAGTACTGGCATCTGCTGAGGGCTATTAAAAAAGGTGGGGGCTGCTTTCCAAGAGCATGTTTCTCCATTTCTCATCCAGGGAAATATAATATTCTGCCTTTTTTAATATTTCTCAAAATATTTCATTCTTCTAGGAGAGGGGTTGGTGCTAACTTTCTACACTACCTTGAGTTATTTATAAAAATAAGGTTGCAACAAAAGTCTAATAAATAATAAATAAATGAATATATAATTCCTCTGAATATAATGCCACCTTATTTCTGGAACAGCTTTAGCAGATTCATTCCAGGCAAAAACAGTGAACCCATAGTTTTCAACACAGATTAGTGAGAGAACTGTGGCAAACAGACATCTAGCCAGGTTTGTAGATTCCACCATACTCTTAAGATGTGAAAAACATCTGGTATTACTTCCCTCTGCAAACTATAGAAGGAGTGACTCAGGCTTACCACCATGGTCCAGACTCAGCAGACCACATATCAAGACTTGGACATTATGCCAAGATCACAAAGAATAACTATGATAGCAATAATAAACAACTCTACCATTATAATAGGCTGCACAAAAAATATTTCAGATATTTCTGATTGATTAAAATATCCTGCTGTTTATACAGAGCTTCCTAATGACTCACAATGCAGTGATGTCAGCAAAATGCCAGGCATTTTTCCATCCAAAACAGAGACAACAGCCATATGTTTAGAAAATAGTTTTCTCCTTAGTGCATGTTTATAAAGAGAATGAATAGACACAGCCCTAAATGAGAAACTTGTAGTGTTATTCAAAGATAGCAGAAGTATGTTTGACTAGAAGGGAGGGAAAGCATTGTTTGGGTAAGTTCATAATATTTTGGTTGCACGTCAGAAAGAAGCAAAGAAGGGAGAGAAAAATAAACATTTTTTTATTTCTTGGTCTTGCATTGCAGAAGAGAACTTAAGCAAGAAAAACATATCCCTGATGTGTTTGGGACAGATGAAAACAGTTTGCTTTCCATTTGTGTGCGTTATAACTAGTTTATTCAAGGTCTGACATTCAAAACATCTCTAGAAAGATGGATCAAGACAACTTCATAGGCCTCCCCAAGCTGGCAATTTCAGGATGGACTATAATTCCCAGAATTCTCCATGCTATCTGGGAATCCTGGGATTTGAAGTCTACAACATGAAGAAGATTTCAGATAGGGAGCTATGGGATTCATCATATGAACAACCTTTGAATTGGGTATACAGCCCTATGGGTCAGGAGCTGATTTTTTTAAATGTGGAGGGGGGATACAACTCCAAGATCTGAAACTCATCTTTTGGGGCCACAGTGGGATGGGAGGGAGATTCTCAAAACAATTTATTATTTTAAACACCATGTTAAGTGCGTGTCCCCAGAAATTGGCAATTTGCCACAAAACATGGCAATATAGTCTTAAGAGGATAGATAAAACAACTACTAAAACAAGGCAGGAAGTGTTACTGGTATATATTGCCTGCTTTGCTTACATAGCAGGAGATCTGCATAACCCCCTACACAAACATATATGTACTTATATGAAAGTTCCCTTTTTTGACTGCCTTTCTAGTCTAGCAAACACTCAAGGTAGCTTACAAAATTTAAAAATGAAACTCAGATTAAAATTAACAATGAAATATAAATTAAAAGAATTTTAACGAGATATATTTTGATAGATTTTTCTAAGCCCGGAGGGTAATTACAGCTCCTGAGAAAACCCTGTGAGCAAGATACGAGAGGCCTCCCACATGCCAGAAAGATAGGGATTTTATAAATAAATAATCCCCAGATCAATATTATCATTGGTTCCAACCTTTACAAGTCTTTTCTGTTAAACATCTAACCTGATGCATAATCCAATTCATTATATGGATTATTATTTTAAAAGCATGTTTGTGTGTGAAAGATTTATATGCCATCTCATAAAGCCATATTCCGTTCAGAGCCTACAGTGTCTATTGCTAATCTGTCTTCCCCATCAAAGAAAATCAAGCAACATAGGATGCTATGGAGCTTGAATAATTAAACTGTGCTGTCTATGGAGCTTCTCAATCGTCCAGGTCATAGTTGTCCCAAAGGTGCTTTTTCAAAAGGCAACTGGGCTTTGTAGTTTCCTTGAAGCCGTTTCGCTTCTCATCCTTGTCTTTCCTTGAAGACATTTCACCTCATCCAAGAAGCTTCTTCAGTTCTTCAGTCAAAACTGAAGAAGTTTCTTGGATGAGAAGCGAAATGTCTTCAAGGAAAAAACAAGGTCCAGTTGGCTTTTGAAAAAGCACCTTTGGGATAACCATGACCTGGATGACTGAGAATATCCACAGACAGCAGAGGTTAATTATAAATATGGACTGATTTCTCTCTGCCACCCAGATTTTCTACTTTCTCATTAACTGTACACTCTGGAACTCTAAACTAGACTGGGACTGAGGAGAAAAAAATAGAAGCTCATAGTCCCTTAGCTCAACTCAGTCCCTTAGTTTGTGTACACATCATCTCCCATGATCAGTAATTGAAGATATTGCTATGTAATTGAAGATATTGCTATGATCAACTAGTCATTTTGCACTATCTATGTAGATTGCACAGAAATCAGTAGTATCCATGAGGGCAGGAACCTTGGATAAACCAATGACACTCTTGTTTCCTCCACCTTTTAGCAGTTATATAAAGATTTCATTTACTAAACTATTTCTTTCTCCTTCTCTGAAACAAGTACGGTACTTCTGATTCCTCTTAGGCAGAATTCACTTACTTCCTGTACCTTCACCTGCATGCCTGCATACACACCTCATCTATTTTCTTTTCAGTAGCAAATTTGCTTCCAATTAACATACTAATTTTATGTTTAACCTGAGGTAATTTATCTCCCAGTTCCCTCATCCAGCTAGTTTGCATCAGCACAAGACAAGGATGGCAGCACTGCAGATGTACATTTAGCTGCTTTTCTTTGTTAATTATTTTTCATTTCCTGTCAGACGAAAAGGAATATTTTATCTGGCTGGCCAATGTCCCTTTTTTGTGAGATGGGCAGCCATAAAAATTTGATTAAGAAGTAAATAAATAAATATTTATTTTTACAGTCAGTTTACTTCAGTGGGAGTTGGGTAATATGAAAGTTGCTCCTCAAGAATCTGCTACAACATGGATGCATGTGGAGTTTACATTTCAGGGTTCCAGAATTAGAGAACATAGCATGTACTGTTTTCTTTAGTACTGTTCATATGATGCACCCTAATGGGTAAGGGTATAACATGGACAAGAATATTGAGTCCACTAGCCCCACAAATTAACCCTATTAGACAACACAGTAGCAACAGTAGAGACCTTCAGGTTTCTAGGTTCTATTATATCTCAAGACTTAAAATGGACACCTAACATCAAATATGTCATCAAAAAGCACAACAAAGAATGTTCTTCCTGTGTCAACTCAGAAAGCTCAGGCTGCCCAAGGAGCTGCTGGTACAGTTCTACAGAGGAATTATTGACTCTGTCATCTGCACCTCTATAACTGTCTTGTTTGGCTCTGCAACAAGACAGACACAGACTTCAATGGATAATTAGAACTGCAGAAAAAAAAATTGCTACCAACCTGCCTTCCTTTGAAGACCCCCATACTACACGAGTCAAAAAGAGGGCTGTGAAAATATCTACAGACCCCTCACATCCTGTACATAAATTGTTTCAACTTCTACCCTCAAAATAACACTACAGGGCACTGCATGTCAAAACAACTAGACACAAGGACAGTTCCCCCCCCCATGCCATCACTCTGCTAAACAACTAATTCCCATAACACTGTCAAACAGATTCACACAACACAGAGTTTATATCACATTAAATAAGCCAATGAGGAAAGCTTCCTTGTCTTGTAACAGTTTTCCCTAGGCTGCTGTCTTTCCACAATTCCAAATTCTTCCAAAGTCATCTTGAGAACCCTCATCTGGAAAATGCTGCTCCAGGTCTAAGTCTTTCAGCATGTGACTTCTGAAGAATCTTTAATATTTCTCATTTTTCAGGACACAACCCAAAACTTTCTCTTTCATCAGCCTCTGGGTGTATGCGTATATATGCGTATGCGTGTTTCTTTTTTGTTTTCATAAATTCCATTTTTTTGCCCCCACTAAGAAAAAAAAAATACCCAGACCTTTGGAAAGCCAAACATTCAAGACAGAGATAGAAGCCAAATGGGGTATATTATTGCAATGGCTGTAAATATGATGTGTAAAGCAGAGCATGAAAGACAGTGATTAAATGGTAAAGAATACCAATTTTATTTCAGTTTTCTGCCAAATGCTTCTTGTGTGATCTTGGACAAGTCACTCAGGGACATATTTTAGAAAACAACAAGACAAAACTGTATAAATAGAGATCAGGCCCACAATCTCTGCACTCCTCTCTTTGCTCCTTATTAAGAAATGGCAGTTCAGACTTTCCTATGTTCATCCATGAAATAGAGATGTTGCATTTTGACTGAAGCCCACTGACAGGGAAAATCAGGCAGTATAACTGTGGTTGGATTGCACTTTTTTAGTTTGCATGAAAAAGCCAGTTGGTGTAGAGCAGGGGTATTAAACTCAAGGCCTGGGGGCCAGATTCATCCCATGGGGTACTTAGATCTGGCCCACGGAGCCACCCTGGAAACAGCAAAGGACCAGCCCATGGTGCTTCTGCTAGCGAAAATGGTGCTCGGGAGGGCCTCACACAATCCTCCCAAGCTACGTTTTCACTGGCAGAGAGTTACAGGAGGCCATGGCAGCTGAAAACAGGGCTTGGGAGCCCAATTTTGCTGGCAGAGCACTCGAGCCAATGCACACGCCCATGACACGAGTGACATTGAGCTGGTCATGGCCACCCCAGCCCCCCCCCAAGGTCAAACACAACCCTGATGCGGCCCTCAATGAAATCAAGTTTGACACCCCTGGTGTAGAGGTTAAGGCATCAGAATAGAAACTGAAGATTGAGTTCTAGTCCCACCTTAAGTACAAAGCCAGTTGAGTGACCATGAGCCAGTCACTCACTCTCAGCCCCAGGAGGCAGGCAATGGCAAACCACTTCCAAAATCTTGCCTAGAAGACTCAAAGGCACCCAAAAATCGCATGAGGCTTGTATTTGAATATCCTTTCCCAAGTGCACTTGCGGAATGTAGGCACCGTCCTTTGCAAACTTTAAAAGGTTTTGTGAAAGTGATGAGCCTCATAAAGTATAGGAAAAGGAACAAGAAACAAATATCACATTCCTGTCTAGGGCAATAGTTCATGCCTGTCCTCCATAGAGACAGAACCACTCAGTCATGTTCCTTTACCAATCATTGCCATTGTTTCCAAAAATAATAAATAATAAGTGAAAGCATTGGCTTTTGTTTGTGTTTGTGCTTGGTTTTGGTCAAGCTCCAGTTATTTTTCACTGGGAATTTGCCAAAGGAAATAGGAGGGAATAAACAGGAAAGTGCCATCTGTTCTGAATTCACTGGTCTGGAAAACAATCATTTTAATTGAATGGAGTGCCTTTATCAATTTGTCTCTGAATATCTTTATAGGAGTCAAGAAAAGTCAAGATGGTGGCTATAATCATGTAGTCAAAATTCTGAGTCTATCAGATCTAAACCTTGTCTCCTTTTGTAAAAACAAATAAATTTTTAAAAAAAAAACATCCTACAGTCCCATCACAGCTTCCATGCTATTACCTCAATTTGTGTTTTGGGAGGAAAGGTTGACAGGAGAAAGTTGTGGGGAAGGAATGCCCGAGAAATGCTGTTGATTATTACATTTATAAATGGATTTCTTGTCTCCATAGAAGGATTTGTGAGCTGGACCATCAGCGACTTTTAAGAACTCATTTTTAATTAATAAGCATCTAGAAAGTGAGACTATGACATCTTCTGAACCAAGGCAGTGTATAAACCAAGCGGTGATTTCTTTAAATGTCTTCTTTATTCTTTGGTAACTTAAGGCAAACCACTCTTCTCCCAGCCCTCAAAATGCAACACAAGTTGCAGAGTAAGATGGCTCATGTTCACCAGATCAACCTCTGGAGAATAATCACCGATATTTAAATGTCTTGATATGACAGGAGATGACAAAAACCAAAGCTACAGAGGTATGTTAGTTTGGGGAAAAGAAAATTAAAAAGAACTATGAGATCGCTTTTTGAATATGTAGAACGTTTTTATTCAAAAGATGGAAGACACTGTTGTCCCCAAAGGCCAATAAGTGGGAATTTCAGAGAAACCACTTTCAGCTAAACATTACAAGAAACTTCTTAAAATATATTGAAACAAAAGAGGTGGCTTCTGTGCTGGAAAATACTTAAGCAAAAGCTGGGTGGTCATATGCTATTATATATGCGATGTAGGATGCTATTCTTGCATCCTACATCGCATAGTTGACTGGTCCAGATTGCCTCCAACATCCTTTTCAGATCTGTAATTCAATAATTCCTGCCCATTCTTTTTTTGGGATCAGTCACTCAATCCATTATAAGTTCATTCATTCATTCTCTCTTTTTTCCCTTATAAGAATTCAATGGAGATGAGTTTTCCTTGTGACTTCTTAATACGTTTAACACTTCATTAATCTCTGCCTATCAGAAGACTTTCTGGGTGGCAAGGCTAACCTCAAGTTTTGCTCTGAGGTTTGCACACTTCCTCAGCTCCCAGCTTCTTGAATGTGGCCAGGCACAAGCCTTACGCTCTTGCTTGTGCTAGTGGAATATTATACTTTTGGTTGGATTCTTCTACCATGCTGAGGAGTTCATCTCAGCTTTCAACACAACGGATTGATCCAGGTTGACCACTTTAGTACTTTCTCCTGGAGTGAAACTTCACTTGAAATTCTCCAAAACTGGGACAGCTTTTAGTCTCTTGACAATAAGTGAACATGTACCAAGCTAATACTTCACAAGCATGGAACTAAATATTAGCTGTTTGTAAGAATAGTGGGGGTTTCTCTGAGGCTTGCCTCTCCATTTGGCATTGTATTTCACTGTGCAGCCTGATTTGTTCGCCCTTGCTAATTAAATACCAGCAAGCTCCAAGCCTAAGATAACTAATTCCTGCCATAGATGAGTGGATTCCTCTTAGGATACCCAAGCTTGCCAGTTCCTATGCATGTCAACATTCCTGGCACCACTGACCAAAGAAGCAAATTACCCCATCCACCAAGGGGAAGTTGTCCATCCAGAAGGCTCTAAGCTTTCCCAAAGTCTTCTTGTCTAGCTTACTCCCCCCCACACACACATACACATAGACACACACACGAGCTTTCAGACCTCTGTTGTTGCCTGTTATTTTGCCTTATTGATCTGACAGCCTCAGTCCTGCTTGCTACTGAACTGCATTGCTGTAACGCCTTTCTTACCCAAATTCTGTTTCAATTAGCTGCCTAGAATCAGTCCCTTTCTGTTCAATGATATGTGTTTATCCCATTCTCTATGCTCTTTATGACAATAAGATGCATGTTCAAGATCTTTTGGGATCTTATCCTGCAGAGATTATTTATCCACTTTGTGGGTGGGGGGGGGGTCCTAATTTTCCAAACAGGTCCCCCTGCCATGCATGAAAAGCAGTTGTGGTATAAGCACTGCAATTAAACTGTTTCCCTTGCAGCATAAATCCCAGGGTTTGCCTATTGGGAAACTGCTGTATCCAGCAGGATGAACATTTATTTTTAGCTCTGATTGTCTAGAATTATGGGCTGCACTGCAGCTTTTCACTCAGAAGCACTGGTGGGGAGAAAAACTGACGATGCAGTTGTAATCGAGTCTTTGTTAATGGGATTCTCTTTCAGCGATGTGAATGGCAATCATTGCTTTCAAATCTCTGTTTCTTACCATCCTTATGTGTGGCTTGTATAACCACAAGTTTAACAGTAATTTCAACACTTTCCTCTCCGAAGAAAATGCTGAAATTGATCAACAACGCCCCCTCTTAATTAAAGGCTGTGCAAAAAAGCAACATTAATCAGAAAAATATCAAACATTCTAAAATCAATTGATTCAGCCCCAATGCAAAGGATTTTCTATCATGTTTTGTAATAGACTCCCCAAAATACACTATCTCCATTAGAAGAAACATAATCCCAACCGTGTTATTAACAAATGTAGTGATTCACTTAACAACTGTGGAAAGAAAGGTTGTAAAATGGGGCAAAACTCATTTAACAACTGTCTTGCTTAGCAACAGAAATGTTGGGATCAATTGTGTTCATAAGTCGAGAACCACATGTACCCGTAAAGATGCCTTCAGCATTGGCTAAAGCATGTCTCAGTATTCTAGGGCAAATTTGTCCATGTAAAGTTTAGCTTCATTGCTGACATTTCTATTCTAAGGAACCCAAGGTGATTGGGCTAATAAAATGGCAACAATCCAATCCCAAATACTACGCCATGGGGCAGTGTGGGCAACCATATCCCACATGCCCCTGAGACCCCTTTGTGAGATGTTCAGAAATTTGATGGAATTGCTTCCTGTCATTTTGAATAGAATAAGTGCAACATCAGTGAGAAACAACCACCAAAACACGAAGACACCAACCAATTTTCTCCAAAACTCTCCCCTCACATGATGTAATCCCACCATTTAGCAGGCTCTGTCCCACCAAAAGATTGGTCTGTCCTGCCATTTGCAGTGCCAATGGTAAGCAGAGTGGAGAACATTGTAAGAATATTTTAATTATTATTCATTTTATCCATCCATAATTAGAGTGATACAGCTAGTAATTTAATTCGTTTTTAAATTGTATTTTAAATTTTATATATTTATGTTTTTATACTTGCTGTGAACCGCCCCGAGTCTGCGGAATAGGGGCGGTATATAAATTGAATAAATAATAATAATAATAATAATAATAATTATGTTTCCTGTACTTATTTTTAAATCCCCTGGCCCAGCTCAAGAGAAAGAAATCCAGCACCTTGATGGCCAAGGTATCTTCAGGACTTCTTTCCTGTTGTTTCCATAGCAATGAAAAGCAGATTTCACAAGAGACAAATGCCACTTCCTTGTAAAATGTCAACCTTTTCCCTTCAAAAAAGGGGTGGGGGAAGTGAGAAGTCACCTGGGGCATAATCATGAAAATGCATAAGTTTCTCCTCACAAAGGATTTTTCTAGCTTTGCCTCCTGAAGCAAGCAACCAACTCATCCTAGCAGAAGAGATTCAAGGAGATCTTCTTACTCAAGTGACATGTTCTATTTCACATGTAATCATTGGTTCCCTGTGAAAGCAGATTAACACCAACACAGATACCTGGGGCAATTTATCTAGCTCTGATTTAGTCGTATAAACAAATTCAAAATAATACATGACTGAATTTACACATTGTGCTACAGCACAATCTTAGCCAAGGTTTGTTAAATAAACCATGGAATTTACAATTTGCAATTGTTGGCTTCATAAAACACATTAAATTGAGACCAAACACACCATGTCATGATTTAGCACAGTTGGGTGATAATTACTGACATAGCCTAAATTGTGGTCTTTCTTGACATAAATCAGATAGCGACCCATTTAATGAATACAATGACTTATGACTGCAATTCTGGGGTCAATTACCCCAAATTGAGGACTTCCTATATTGCTGTAAGTTGAGGGCTACCTGTACTGCTTGGGTTGCTGCAAAGCTTTTGGGCTTAACCCTGAGCAAAGTGAGAGCTTTCTTTTTGCATAGGACTTGTGTTCCTTTCATTAAATACTTCAGTAGTAGAAAGTAAAATGGAGTGGAGCATTTTCTAGAATTATTCTTGGAATGCAAGCTTAGAAGGAGCATGTGATTTCTTTGCTAATTCTAAATCTATAAATAATGCAGGCTAAACCCAATATATACCTATCTGGGACCACTGAACATGGTGGGGATGACTTCTGCATGAACAGAACAACAAAGACATAGAAAATCATTTTTTAAAAAATTCTATCTTCTTCAGTATTATCGGTGCTTAAGTGGCTTCAGTGCTCCAGAGGTTCAAAAAAGGGTCTTTTCCATGAAAATCTGGAGTTGGCAAGGAATAAACTTGACACTTTTGTATTTTGAACCTAGGGTGGCAGATCATCATATTTAAAAGGAGAAAAATTACATTTGGAGGTTTTAAAGGTGCACTGAGCACATTTTATGTCTTCTATTGCCTGGCAGCCACGTATCACTAGGAGACTAGAAACTTTACAATGGATGTTTTTGCATTTCACAATAAGAAATTGTTTAATTATGGCATATTGAATACTTCATAATTAGCCAGATTCTCACACATTAAGCGTAAACCGTGGCTTCCAAGCCATGGTGACTGAATCCCACACTAAATTGGAAACAAAATATAATTGAGTGTGATATGTGAATTCTAGCATAGTAGTTTCTTTTAAAGAAATATTTGATGCTTATGATCTAGCTTAGCTAGAAGGCTCTGTCAGAAACTGTTATTCTACAAGAGTTTTGCTCTTGTGTCTGCTGGGGAGATATGTGCCAAAAAAGCAAAATGGTGCTTGTGGCTGTCTGATCAAAACACTCCTTTTATATGTGTTTTGTATATGGATTTATGTGATTAACTCACCTCTGAAAAGCTCAGCAAATGACAGAGCAAAAGCTAAATATACCTTTCATCCATTTCCAGCCCTAAACATATTCATAAGTGATGGATACCAAAAATATGATTGGACTTCTGCCTTCGGGGATCTAGGGATTAATGTCACAAGTCATGGGATGACTTTTGTGTGCCTGCGCATTTTATTTAGCACTATTTATGTAACAGCACCAAGGAATCTTTTAAAGTACTCTTTAAAAGCTGGGAAGCATTAGTAGTATCTCAAGTTGTTATTGAACAACTGGGACAAACCCAGTATCTGGGACAAAAAATGTTGAACCAAATCTTCCCCCTCTGACCATAAAGAATAAGAGCCACTTATTGTACTGTATTATCATTTTATCAGGGAGAAGATACAAAATGTTTGGAAGAGGAAGGTACAGGAAGACATAAACAAGAGGTTTGCAAACTGATGACACTCATGGATCCTTTAATAAGGAGATATGTTTAGAGAGGAGGTTGTTTTATTTCATTCACATACTTGTTTGTCCAAAAGCAACCCAAAGTGGCTCTTTGTCTAGGCTCTTTGTCCCATTGATGGAGCTCCCATAAGATGAAGAATCTCTTTCTTGGCTCAACTACAAAAAATGTGGTAAGAAGAGAACTCCTGTTTGGCTGTTGAAGTACTATCTGGTTATCAGACTTTTCTTGCATGCATTAAAGTGAAATTTTACTTAGGTATCTGGGTTCTATTGGCATATGGCAGCTTCTCCATTTCTTACAACCTCCAGAAATTTGGATTTCAACTGCCTGTTGGTAAGGGATTGTGAACATCAGAGTCCTATTCCTTTGGAGAACATGATCTTGGAGTAGCTAGTAAATTACTACAATTCCAGTTTTGTTGACTGGAAGCTGCTGTTACATATAATTTAGTCTCTTGCTGCCAGCTATCTGTGGCTGGGATATCTTCTATTTATTAAATGACTTATTGGCTAAATTGTTATATTTGAGTATATCATTGATGTTATTGGTCCTGGGTATTTTTCATTGTACTGTATAGTAGTTTTCCATCCATTTTATTTTTTGATATGTAGGCTGGATGCAAAGAGGTTTTAGTTGTTGAAATATTCACAAGGTTTTTTTTAACACTATTATACTTAAATTATCTCTTCTGTGAACTTTTTCAAGTTGAATGCATTGGTGGGAATTTCAATAGATAAATACTGACTATATTATGAACATAAATAGCAAAGCAGATTAGATTCATCTCACTCAATTAAAATTCCACACCCTTCCCTAAGGACCAGCCCAAACAAGTCTTACAATGCTTTTGAAAGAAGCTCAGATTGTGTGCAAGCCTGAAGTGGAAAGGTGTTCTATCACATCCTAGCAATTGGGATGCATGTACTAAAATAGCTCTCATTCTCGCCATGTTGACTGAACCTGACTCACAAAACATTTACAATAGGGTCATACCTGGATTATATTCTTGGTAGATCCTGGCCACTCTTAATAATCATATTAATCATAAGTCGATACTCAATATAATACACTCAAAGGTTATAAATTTGGAAGAGATTAAAATACTTTTATACAGCCTTGAGAGTTTTGTTGACTATGTATAATGTGCATATTAGGCCTGTCATGAGTCTCTGCAAAGAGAGGCAAGTGATGAAACAATCAACAAGACATTGTGATGTTAAAACATATATCCTTTCATCAGACATTAGTACCCAAATACAGGTAGTCCTCGATTTACGATCACAATGGAGTCCAAATTTTCTGTTGTTAAGTGAGACATTTGTTAAATGAGTTTTGCCCCATTTTAAGACCTTTCTTACCACAGTTGTTAAGTGAATCACTGCAACTGATAAGTTAGTAACCCAGTTGTTAGGTGAATCTGGCTTCCCCATTAACTTTGCTTATCAATGTTCATAAATAGGAACCAGTTGCCAAGCTTCTGAATTTTGATCACATGATCTTGGGGATGCTGCAAAGGTCGTAACAGTGAAAAATGTTCATAAGTCACATTTTTCAGTGCTGTTGTCACTTTGAACAGTCACTAAATAAACTGTTGTAATTTGAGGACCCCCTGTACACAAGGGCAGGATTTCCATCATGACATGATTTCATGTCATGACTGCACAAATGTCATTGTTTTGCTGTAATCACAGTTTGCTGTTAGGGCCCATGGTCCCCATTGGATAACCCAGCTTAGACAGGGACATGCCAATTCCAAGCCCTCTTTTTGTGGCCCCTAGAATTTTCTCCAACTAAAAGTCAGGAAGCTACATTTAACGTTTAACAGATTAACAGAGTTGGAAGGGACCTTGTAGGTCGTCTGGTCCAATCCCCAGCCGAAGCTGGAAACCCTACACCATTTCTGACAAATAGCAGTCCAGTCTCTTCTTGAAACCTTCCAGTGATGAAGCTCCCACAACTTCTAAAGGCAAGCTGTTACATTGGTTGATTGATATCACGGTCACAAAATTTCTCCTTATTTCTTGGTTGAATCTCTCCTTGATCAGTTTCCATCCATTTTTCCTTGTCTGGCCTTCGGGTGCTTTGGAAAATAGCTTGACCCCCTCCTCTATGTGGCAGCCCCTCAAACATTGGAATACTGCTATCATGTCTCCCCTGGTCCTTCACTTCACTAAACTAGCCATGCCAAGTACTTGCAACCATTCATCGTATGTTTTAGCCTCCAATCCCTAATCATCCTGGTTGCTCTTTGCACTTTTTCTACAGTCTCAGCATCTTTTTTATAGTATGGTGACCAAAACTGGATACAGTATTCTAGGTATAGTCTGACTAAGGCTTTATAGAGTGGTATTAGTACCTCACTTGATCTTGATTGTATCCCTCTGTTAATGCAACTTAGGATCACACCTTTGTTTCCTGCCATTTTTTGAAAAAATAGAGAAAATTGTTAGAAAAGATTTAACATAAAGTTAATTTTTAAAAACCCTGTCTCTCCCCAAACCCAGAAAAATGTTGAAAATTTTCCTTACCCCAGCTCCCAGAATGCCCCCCCATCTCTAAATAGCCATTTTGCAATTCCATGCATGTTGTATTACTGTCTCTCACTGACTGCAGAACAAGCTCCACTGAAAGATTAAATCCATTTCCATTGGTGATTTAGAATGTGGTTTGCAGAGATCCTATTGGAATACTTGGACCAAGCTCTGTAAAGTTGCATGATTTATCACCAGCTTCTTATACTGTGTCCAGAATAGAGAATAAGTTCAGAAGTAAGAACAGCCTTTCTCAGTTTGGCAGCCTGTAGATGTTGTTGAACTAAACACCCGGAATTCCCTGCCAGCATGGCAGCTGTGAGTGGTCTTTAAAGCATCAATGTGTTTCTGATTGCGTGTCCCCTTTTCAGATAAACACGTTTTGCAATTGTTTGTTTCAATATTATGAATGCTTGGATATAAGCTTTTTCGCAAAATTGTGTTTTCACCTTGGTATGACTTTTGTTGCTGTTGTTGTTTTAAGAAAGTTCAAAGGAAAAGTAGAGACACTGGTCTTGCTCTGTGGGGATTACTGTGTAAGCTAACCATGTGAATTTGCGTTTATTGAAAATATCAGTGATATCTTCAACACATTCATTCCTTTTTCTTTCCAGCAAAACTGTGAACAACTGAAAAAAAGAAATTACAAGGTATGCTACCCTATTTTGACAGTAATTATAGTTAGAACAGCTGCAAAAACCACTGAAAGAAAATGAGTCAGGTTCATAATTTGCCAACACGACTTGAAAAATCTGTATTATGCCTGTGACAATTTTCAGATCTCTTAAAAGCGTGAGAGAGAAAGTTTAAGCTTGCAAGAAAGCTGAAAAAGAAGTATCAGGAGATACCCATTTTGGTGTTTAGAATCTCTGTAGTGCGATCTGCACTACAGATTCTAGATTTCCCTAATCTCCCATGGAATTCTCCAGATCCCTTTTACAAGTATTTGAAGAATCGTCCTCCTGATACCCAACCTGTTTACATACAGGCAACAGCAATCATTTTCAAAGCCACAGTCACTCATTTTCTAGCATGGGTCTTTGATAACAAAGGCATTTCAAAAAAGGCTCCAATATAAAACTGCCAGATTCCAAGTCCTCAAGAAAGTTGATGCAATGTATGAGGCCTTAATGGAAGCAATAGAACTATCCCACAATCAATATGAACTAACCCAGAATTGTCAAATTAACAGTTGTGAAAGGTCTGTTGAACTTTACATTCTAATCTAATCGAACAGTGTGCACTGTTTTCCTCTCACCTAACTGCTTCCAATTTCCGCATGCACAACCATAAACATAAAACTAAAGACAACAGTGATTTTGCTCACATCATAATATTATTATTGATCATTAGGATACTTGAAAATTATTTTATCATTTAAAAAAGTCTCAAAACTTTGTTCCTATTTTTGTTATTTAAATTAGTATTAGTACACTTAATATGCTACATTAATAAGAAGTAATAAGAACCCTTTAGTTTCTAAAAGTCTTGTCGTACAGAAGACAAGATATCTACTAAAATCTTGTAGTTTCTGGATGTACTCTACTATTACAAATTCTACCAATATCTTCCATCAAGAAATGAAACTTTTGAGTCTAGACAGCATCGCATGGATACCTTTTGGGTGGGCGCTGGATTTCACAACTAGTTGACTTGTATTTGAAACTTACTACCTTCCATGAAATATTACAACCCTATCACTTTGCTAGCATAAATGCCAAGGCTAAAATGGTTCTATTTATGGTCCCATCAACCCAGCCATGTTTTCTTCCAAGAAACTCCATTTCATTCCTTTCCCTTGTTTTCTACACTTCCTGAATTTTCTCATTCCTTATAAGAAGGTTTGGAGAGGAGATTTGTTCCTTCAATTTTTATCCCTTGAAAATTGTTCTGTTTCTGTTGCTTGGGGTTTCCTGAAGTATTCTAATGTTTCTCTTTTGTTTCTCAACAGCCATACTCTGACCACAATCCTCTCTGCATTCAGAGGGAGCTAGGTGAGCAATGCTATTTTTTAACCTATATATGTGAGAAAATGTGATTGAATAAGGCTAGCAACTCTACTAAAATCCATGGCACTCTTTGTAGCTGGCTTGCGAAATAAAGTATAATCTCATATGAGTCATGGGGAGATATGGGGCATTCAAGAACAAGAAATACACAACAATATGAGCAGTTCCCTTAATTACTCTATAACTCAGCCTTCCCTCTATCATGTATTTAGTCTGACGAAGGGGCACAACACTGAGGGGAAAAAAACATTTTTATTACAGCATTTATTGGGTGTCTGTTTTACAAGAAGGAAGACCCTGAACCATGGAAAAACAGTTTGTTTTATAGAAGTTGAAGCTACAAGGTGAAAAATCAGTTGGGGAAGCTAAACAAGTTCATATCTATGTACCTGGGATAAGGTCTGTTTTTAAGCAAGATGGCCCCTTCAGGAGCATAGCAAAGTCCATTGTTAAGGGAGATTGAATGTTGAGGACATCAGTTGATGGAGGATGGAAAGTTAGGGTTTCTCTGGGTTGCAATATCTTGTAAAAGATGCCTTTGGGCTGCACTGTGAGCTGGTGAAGAGGCTTCTATTTTGGGGGCTAGATAGGATTGCAGGAGTCTTTGTCTGGGGGTTTGGGGCTGACACAATTAAGTACAGACACGAACTGAGTTTGACTCTGATCATGTCTAAAGACAAAGAGGAAAAGCGTGCACTCTCCATTTTGTTTTTTAGGTTTGTTTTCTCCACCTTTCCATCGGCCGCGGAATCCCGCAGCTTGCCTGTATTTATAACCCTGCTAAGGAGCCGCATACAAAACCTATTCATGTATATTTATTTTTAAATGTTTAAAGCTGCCTTTTTGTACAATGAGTTTGGGTGGTGTACACAATGAGAATAAAAATGTTTTGCTTTGTATTTAATCTTAGTCCAATTTTTCATTGTGCTGCAAATTGTATTTAATAGTTGAAGGAAAAGGAATTTGCAGATATCTTAGTGAATGTATCAATTCTGTTTTCTTTTATTAACAATGTGATGCAGCATTAATACTAACAGAAAAAGGAGCTAGAAATTAAACATTTTTTTAGAAAAAAGCCAAGGCAATTATTCAAAAACTCTCTCCTTGCCACTTATTTAATAAAACTTTAATTCAAATGTTGACAAATATCAGCAATTCTTGTTTAAATGAATTTATTCTTTCACCAATGTATAAACCTTGACAGACGCCAAATTTAAGCAGAATATACACATCCTTGATGCTTAATTAACACTCTAAAATCCCATTAAGTAACCTGTAGATTTTATACACACACCTACATATATGAATTTTTACATACACACAACCAGCTTTGAATATACTGTATATAAGCTTGATTCCTCAATAGGCACATGTTTTGTGCATATGGGATTTATTTCTTATTTCTATAAAGCAATATCTATTTCAAGTCAATAAAACTTCCATTGCTAGCTATCTACTGAATGCAGGATTGAATTCCTTGGAGGCCAAGATTTACTGCTGTGTTTGATGTTCAAACTGACAGCTATTAGAGTTGCAACAGTGATTCAGAAAAAATCTTCAGAACTTTGGAGAACTTGACTTCTGCACTTCTCTAACTCATTAAAACAGCTGTATCTTTATCAGGCTTACTTGGAAGCAGAGAGAGGTATTCAGTTCATGTTCCCCAAAGTTATGGGGAGGCAGGGGAATCCTGAATTAGTTCTGAATTGTACAAAATCCTAATGGATATTCCATGCAACCTGGAAAAAATGGTAGTATTCTCAAAATTGGATCCAGTTGGTGTGACCATATGTTGCCAGAACCACCACTAAGTAAACTTGACTTTGATAGTGACTGATTGAATTAATTATGTTGTGGAGAAAGAGGTACAGTATTCCCATCATATCAAATACGATGAATCTTATGCTTGCATAGACTCTATTCAGTACAACAAAGAGCTAGTATAGTCTTAGGTTTCCTATTCATTTTAAAGTAAAAGTATCAATTCCTGTGAACACAGGTTGGCCTTCTCAGTGTTTGAATGGGAAATCTGTATACTACATTTCTGGAGAGAAGTAATGTCCCTAACCCTAAACATGCTCACTCAAAAGAAAGACTTTTCAGTTTCCAGTGGGCTATTATCTCATTGGATATTAAGGGCTGCATCTTAAATTATCTTTATTACATAAATTGATGAAGTAATAGTAAGTAAAATCCCTGTCCTCCTCATCCATACAAAGAAATCCAATACAAAAACACTTGCTTAAGTTAATTGTCTAAAATTCTTTCCATCTCAGAAAATCTTCAATAGCATTGAGCAACCAGTTAAAATTGAGACTGAACCAAAACTTGTGACCATCTATGAAACATAACCGACAGAAAAATAAACTGTCTGCAACAAGCTCCTTCTATCTTTTATTAATTTGTCTTCATTTGAAATAATTAAATTTATTTTCCAGGATCAGATGAGGAAGAATGCAGAGCAACATGATCAGGTTGCAGCAGCAGAAGATGGAGAAAAGAAGCCATTAAATTAATCTTTTCTTAGTACAACGTTGATTTGAAGCCTGCAGTTGATAGAAGACAGCAGACTAATCTGTTCTTTCCTTTCCAGAAATCATGAAAACTCTATTCCCTCAGCAAAGTATTGGTTTAATGTTACTGTGTCTGGGGAGGGAGACAATTTTTACTTAAGAATGTCAGTAGCCAGAAATCAATATTTATATACTAGTCTTTAATGTGAGTTTTTTTCAGTTGATGTGATGGGGTGTTATCTGGATTTCCAGAAGAGAAGGTGTGCATTCGAGAGGAGAAGGAGACAACCAATTTAGATAGTTTGTGTGAGAGAATGAGGGTGAAGACAGCTCCTCCCTAATAGATCCCAGAATATATGTTTTATGGTGCAAGTAGTTGGGCAAGATTTCTACCTATAGTTGAAGAACAATATAGAAATCTGCTTGGAAGAACTGCAACATCTTTTTTTGGTTTTTTTTAAGTCTGATGATTAATAAACTATAATTTTATTAGTTATTGGTTATATTAATTTTCTGTTAATAAATACAGCACATTATTTTTTAAGTAATCTTACTTAAAGGCGGATAAAACTAAGCTACCCAGAGCAGAAGCGGCTGCATGGGAGGGAGAGGGAGAAGAAGTGGGAAAGGCAGAAAATGGTCCATAAATTCTAGATCAGTGTTTTTCAAGCTTCAGCCTGCTGTCTGGAGGATTCTTCTGGGAGTTGAAGTCCCCAATCTTAAAGTTGCCAAGTTTGAAAAACTCTGGTCT
Organism: Oxyrhabdium leporinum; assembly: GCA_032468155.1. Lineage (NCBI taxonomy): Eukaryota > Metazoa > Chordata > Lepidosauria > Squamata > Cyclocoridae > Oxyrhabdium > Oxyrhabdium leporinum. The sequence continues at coordinate 4,487 of JANHFL010001617.1, read as the reverse complement.
GAATAATCTATAAAGTCTATAATTAAAACAGAATCACAAATAGGTCCAGATTGCCAACAGCGGGCAATTGGTAACTCATTTATTACAGTTCTTTTATCCTGAAAATGAATTAAACTTCCCTTAATAAGCTTGGCGATTTAGACATATATTGCCAGGGTAGAGATGAAAGATGTGTAGATGGATAGCCCCAAGTCTGTTGTCCTTTAGAAGATCCATGAAGGCTTTATTTATACACAGGCCTTGTGTGCAAGAGATTCACATTTTCATGTTTCATTGTATTTCTTTTATTGTTGTGGACTGAAAGTCAGGTGGCATACAAATTTACTTAATCATTTATTCAAGTTATTCCTTGGCATGTTCTCTTTTCCCAGAGAAAATTGAAGCTGTACTGGATTTTATTTTCACAGATCTGGGCTGGAGAAAAGTCCAACTTGGAGAAAAGGGGAGGAAAGGCATTAAGAGGAGAGCATTTTACCAGTTTGGTAGAACTGCAATCCCTACCCCCCTCTCCCTCGTACTTAGTCAGCAAACAGAGTTTCAGAAATACGCATTGGCAGAGTTAAAATGTCATTCCATCCTAAGAAAATGATAAATTGCGAGGTGTAACAGAGGGGGCAGGGAGAAAGCTCTGCGCAGAGATCTGAACTAAATTTCACCCAGTCAAGAGGTTATTATTGTATATTCAAAAGCTCAGTCTTTCTTCTGACAGGAGACCAGCATAAGGAACAAAGGCATGCTACTGAAAAAGGAAGGAAAGAAAAGCATTAGCATTGTAAAATATTTCTAGTGGAGGGGGGACGACGACAGTGTTGCTTCCTAAGGGAAAACTTGTTTTATTTTTAGCTCTGTGTTAAAGAAAGTGCTACCACAGTCACCTAACACATTGATAACTTCCCATGGCTGCTAACATGAGTGCTGTGAGAGAATATATCAATTATATGCAAAAGTACTCATGCTTTGTTTAAGAGGGGAAAAAAGTATATTTTTGCTTGCAGAAATTTGGCAAGCAACAGAAAAATAATTGGTCACAAATTCTAATCAAACTACACCAGCAAATTTGTGGGGAATGTCCAAGTGGCCAAGAAATTGGAAGAGATCAATTGACATACCAATATCAAAGAAAAGGGGCTTAATAGAATATGCAAACTATTGCACAATATCTTTAATTCACATGATAGCAAAATCATGCATAATGTCATCCAATGCAGATTAAAGCTCTACATGTAAAAGAAGAGGTCAGGTGTTCAATCTGGTTTTTAAAAAGGCTGAGGAACAATAAATATTGTTGCTAATGCACAGTGAATAATTAGGAAAGCCAAAGAACTTCAAAGTATGTACTTCATTAACTATGAAAAGGCCTTTGAATGTATCAACTATTTAAGTTGTGGAATGTTCATAGGAAAATGGAAATCACAGAGTATCTCCTAGTCATCATGTGAAATCTATACACAAGCCAGGAACCACAACCTAGACAAATGGAGAAACAGGCTAGAATCAGAATAGAACCAAAGGAATGAGACAAGGCTGTATACTTTGTCATTATTTATTCAACCTATATGCTAAATATATATTGAAGGAGGCAGGATTGGAAGAAGATGAGTTTCTCCAACACACCTGAGGGCAAGACAAAAGTAATGGACGGAAGCTTAACAAAAAGAGATCCAACCTAGAACTAAAAAGAAAATTTCCAATTAATCAGTGGAACAGCTTGCCTCCAGAAGTTGTGGGTGTGCCATCATTGAAGGTTTTTAGGAAGAGATTGGACAGCCATTTGTCTGGAAGGTCGCAGGATCTCCTGCTTGAATAGGGATTGAACTAGAAGACTTCCAAGGTTCCTGCCAATTCTGGTATTTTGTATGTCAATAATCTATGCTACGCTGATCATACTGATTTGGAAGATCTAATGGTAAAAATCAAGAAGTGCAGTAAAATAAATGGGGATTGCAATGAAATATAAAGACAACCAAACTAATATCAGATTCAGCAAACAGCCCTAGAATTGATAATGAAGGTACTGAAATGTCTCTATGCATCCCTTGACTCCATATATAAGTAGTCCTTGACGTATAACAGTTCATTTAGTGATTGTTCAAAGATACAACGGCACTGAAAAAAATGACTTATAACCGTTTTTCACAGTTACAACCTTTACAGCATCCCCATGATCACACAATTAAAATTGTGGTTCATATTTATGATACTTGCTGTGTCCCAAGGTCATGTGATCCCCTTTTGTGACTTTCTGATGAGCAAAGTCAATGGAGAAGCCAGATTCACTTAACAACCGTGTTACTAACTTACCAACTGCAGTGATTCACTTAACAACTGAGGCAAGAAAGGTCTTAAAATGAGGCAAAACTCAATTAACAAATGTCTCACTTAACAACAGAAATTTTGGGCTCTACCTGTAGGCCAGACAAGGAATAATGGATGGAAACTGAAGAAGGAGAGATTTAAACTGGAAATAAGGAGAAATTTTCTGGCAGTGAAAACAATCAACCAGTGGAACAGCTTGCCTGCGGATGTTGTGGGAGCTTCATCACTTCAGACTTTCAAGAAGAGATTGGACTGCCATTTGTCAGAAATGGTGTAGGGTTTC
>JANHFL010001616.1:165729-178288 GCA_032468155.1 Oxyrhabdium leporinum | reverse complement strand
TTATAAGCTGTAAACCGCCCCGAGTCTTCGGAATGGGGCGGTATATAAATGTAAAAATAAATAAATAAAATAAATAGTACAGTGCTTGATTAAGATAGGAAAAAAGGCTAAATATTTATTAAATAACAGAACATATGGGGTTGAAAGTAGATTTTATAATATGATAAGCAATTGAAAAGCTGTGCATGTTAATCTGTAGAAGAGAAATGTTAAATGGAAAGAAGGACAAGAGTTATCTGTCTGGCATGCTGAGTCTTCCTATTAGTACCAAAGGCAAAGCTAGAAGGAGTAGATAGAAATTGACTTTTCCTAAACATTAGCAGAAACTTCCTAATAGCAAAAACTGCTGAGGATTGGAAAAGACTGAGGAATTGGTCTGTTCTTTGACATCCTGCATTACATATCCTGCATTGCACAAGGAATAGGACTGGATGATCTTTGAGAACCCTTCCATTTTTTAAAGATTAAAAAAAGTGTCTCTGAAGTTCTCCATCATTTTTATGAAAAGAATAAAATTTACAATTTGAGTGGAAGGAGAAACTGTGAACAGTGGCAAGAAAAGTTGCATACGTTTAAATAAAAATATAGAAACGAACTAACATCATATTAAAATGCATTGTTCTACTCATAGTTCATTCTATACTTATGCCCTCCTTCACTTAATGATCGTTGTAATTTGTTGCAGTCATAACTATATGTCATTCTTACATGGATCTGTGGCTATGCTTCACTCTGAGTGAAAAATATGTGTGTCATGCTTTAAATTTGTCAATCAAAACCTGTCCTGAAAAGCACATAATCTTTCTGGCATCATCTTTTACATCAAAAAAAGAATATTGCCTGAGCCCATTGGAAACTGAAGTATGCATCAAAAGCAAACAAAATGTTTATTAAACACAGAGATAATTTTAAAATGTTGGCTTTCATTGCTCCAAATTTCTCTATTATGATACCCTGGGGAATGCATTTTGTACACCTACTCACAAAAAATAAATCCTTTTTCTCATGCATATATGTGAAGCATAGAGAGAGTATCTTAAAAGAGAGGCATGGCACACTGCAGGCTGCCTTTTGTACGCTGAGCTCGTCATCGGCTGTTATTTAGTATAAAGAAATCAATTTTATTTTCATCTCTAATCTAACAATATTATTTTAAGTAATGGAATCACATTAAATCAAGTGCACATTAAGATGATTGCATTTGTGAATATTCCCCCCCAAATTCTTCCTGCTAGTTCGGATTATTTGTATATCTAATTCCATGTACTGACTGGCCTCCAGTCTCAGATGGAAGCATTTCCTGTTACCTGCGATTTGATCTTTTCAATTGAAGGAGTTAGAAATTGGAGCTGAGACTTTGTCCATGGAAAACATCTGCTACTCAGTTATGATCTTTTCACCAGTATTTGATTCTTCCCTTATATAAGATTATGTGATGAAAGCTCCTTAATTAGTTCTTCGTGTTCTTTTATTTTTGGCTTCTTTCTCTCTCTTGTAGACTATGAGTAAATTATAAACTGAACATAAATGTATTTCTATCCTCAGAAGAAACTTTGGATTCTCAATGTTGACAGTGAGAATGCTTCTCATGCTTATTGGTTCAGTTTGCAAAGACCTGGAAATCAAACTTAAAGCTGTTTATAGCAGGAAGCAGAGCTAAGTAGAAATATAACTGAAACCATTAGAATTAAGCAGTGAGTGAGTCTTTTTTATGGCCTGAGCAATTTGCATAGTATGCATGCAGCTGACATGTTTGTTAACTGTATGTCCTTGAATGTATTCTCCTTCCCATATTAATTAATGGTAAAATGGTAATCCAACATAGATACTAGGCATGGACATGTCCACATATCTTCACTGGCAGCCACGTAGTGGCTTGCAAAGGTAGCCTATGATCTCCCTGGCTAATGTTTCAGATAGATTTAATGAAGTTAGAGGATGTTTTCATATCTTACAACTGGAAACAGAAAAATGGCATGCAGCCTTATTACAAAGCATGCTAATCTTAAATTACATTTTGTGATCAGAATGGAAAACTGAGGATTTCAGAGGAAATGGATGGACTTATCATAAACCTATGGCTCACTGAAGGTGGGCAATGCTTCACAAATCCTACTGAGGGATCTTGAATGGATGGTTCCATTTGTCCCAATCTCAATACAGGGACAGGTCGCAGGCATTTTTTTCTTATCTTCTTCCAAAGTGATGTTTTCCAACTCACACTGCCATTACTTGCTGTTCTTTAATTCGTTCTAGGCAACTTCTGTAAATCTAGTGGTTGCTTTATAGAACTGCCAGCCTCTCCCATCCTTTTTTGTTACTGTTTGCTGCCCTCCAAGTCCCTTTGGGCAATATCTATACCCAAGAAGAGGAACATGCCTACACGGGGCCTGATTTTTATATGCTTGGTAAGCCAGGCACACGCCTTCTGTATCTCCCAAAACCATCAGTTCTTTGTTCCTATCCACATATTCAGCTATTAGAGTGTGAGCCACAGCTGGTCAAAAGAGAACAAATGAATGGTGGATTGTCTATGGAGATTCTTAATAATCTAGGTCATGGTTGTCCCAAAGGTGCTTTTTCAAAAGGCATTTAGACTTTCTTTGTTTTTTCCTTGAAGATATTTTGTTTCTCATCGAAGAAGATTTTTCAGTTCTGACTGAAGGGTGGCAAATAGAATGAATCATATTCCTTGCAATCATGGTAGTTAGCACTCTCTGCAAGAATCATTGAGGCCACTTTGAGGTTTATGTGGCACCTGAATAGTGCAAATGAATGTGGAACTGTCTTGGAACTGCTGAAAGGACTGTGTTGTAAACAGTGGACTGGTGGACTGATGAAACATAGGGTCATTTATTTTATTTGTAAAATTTATTGTCCCCCCCCCCACTCTTACTTCAATTTAACTCTATTTTAAAAAACAGAAACCAAAGAGATCCAGGTTGCTTTCCCCAGCATGTAGGTGGGAGGTTAAAGAATCACGGAAACTGAACAGTTAGTGAGGAGCATGTTACTACTCTTCAGACTTGTCTAGCATTGTTATCAAAGCTGAAAATGAAATATTAACAGAGATGTCTTAAACCAGCTTTATTCCCAGTCATTTCTGCTCAGGAGACAAGCAGCTTAAGGCTGCTGTACAAAGAAAAGGCTTGAAGCAAGAGGAAATATAGCAGACGGGGGGAAAAAAGAAAATCATGACATCTCTTTGAAACATGATGGGACCTTGCTGGCAGTAAAACATTCTTTCCAGCTGCCATAGACAAGCTATGGCAGAACTAAGATCAGCAGTATTCAGTTAATAGCTTTACAGAATTAAATACTGATATTGTCTTAGCAGCTTATTTGTTCCATTTGGTTAAGAGAGAATATGAAAGAGATGAAGAAATATAAGGGCATTACTATGAGAGGGATGTTTAAGAGCAGCATATCTTCCAGAAGAATCTGAATATATAGGCATGGATCTCTGTGCTGCCCAAATAGTCCCATTTTTTTTAAAAGGACCATCACTGTAATCTTTGAGAAAATTGTAAATATTTCCTTGAAATATTTGAAAATAATTATAAATAATCATCTAAAATCTGCTGAGAGAGTTTGAAAGACTTCAGCACCAGGTCCTACCTCCAATAAACCAATAAAAGTATCGTACAACACTAATGAGAACTGCAGAAGCACAAATCTCATGTTCAATAGCGTAACTTCAAAATGGGCAGACATTGCTTTTTGAAATCTAGTATTTCAAAATCAGTAGTTTGAGGTTTTTCCAAGAACACGATGGAGCTAATAAAAATACCTGCTCAGTTTTATATGCCAGCTACTTTTTTCTCTCACAGATGTGCTTCTATAAAGCAGAGAAAGGGCTCCAGGCTGACTGCATCTTTTCCACAACAACAACTATTGGCACCATGCACAGACTAATTTTTTTTAGTGACATATCAATATTGTCTGTCAGGGCTTGTACTCTACTAGAACTGATGTGACCCTAAACTCTGTTCTGATGAAATATCACCTTATCTTATCTTTTGGCCATTTCAACAAAGTTAATTTTGAAGAATGATTCACCATGGAAAACCACAGCCTATGTAAAATATATTGTAAGAGTTCCAAACTTCCAATCACTTCTATTAAAATGTTGTTGTTCAGTAGCTAAACTGTGTCTGACTCTTTGCGATCCCATGGATCACAGCACACCAGGCTCCCCTGTCCTACTGTTTCCTAGATTTTGCCAAAATTCATGCTTATTATGTTGATGACACTATCTACCCATTCCACCTTCTGCCATCCCCTTTTCCTTTAGCCTTCAATCCTTCCCAACACTAGGGTATTTTCCAATGGGTCCTTTCCTCTCATTTGGTGACCGGAGTATTTGAGCTTCAGCTTCAGTATCTGTCTTCCAAAGAACAGTCAGGATTGATTTTCTTTAGTATCTATTAAAAGTAACAGTCCTAATTCCTGCAAGAGAAAGAATAATGAAAACAACAACATGCTAGAATCTTTAAAACTTTTTGTGATATTAGATCACTAATGACCATCTGACAGATGTTTCTTCTTCCATATAATCCTAATTGCATGTCAGTGTGGTAGAAGTGAAGCACAAGTTCAAAGATTGCTAAGACACACATACTTAGTTCCTCTTCAATCTGAATGCAACCCCCCTCCAACAGTTGCTCCAGATTAATTGTCCATCATAAACTGCTAATCTATCATTTAATCAGCAAAGTAATCCTTTGCATATCTGTAGCACCTTTCATCCAAATCACATCACAAACAGAATTAATGAAATTCCTAATGTACATGGATACAATCTATGACACCAGATGATTTGATTGTATAGAAGAGTCAGAATCCCTTGGAACTTTAAAAGGTAATTGAAAGGAAATAATTTTAAATCTCTTGGAGAAATGTCCTAAGCATGTATATTTTTGTTGGTAATAATATGGTAAAAACTAAAAGCCTTTCATAAAAATGAAACATTTATTGAAATATAATCACATTTCCATCACTCAAATTATAACCTTTTTTCTGGTAAAATGTCTTCCTCATTACATGCTGATTAAGAATTTAATTTTTAATGGAAAGTGTGAGAAAAATACATGGCCAGATTCATGCATGATGTGAATTGTTTGGATTTATTTGATATTAGGTGCAATCTGTCTCTTTACCCAATGATTAATCTGTACAGATCATGCTTGATTAAACCAAACTAAGTAAATCTGCTGGCACATACAGTACTAGCCTGTAATGACAAGTCTTGAGTGAATTTCCAAATAGTTACAGGTGCATTGTTGCGACATAACCTTAGAAATTACTGTTGTGGCATAGAAGTATTGTATCAGATGGTTTTCAAGCTTCCAACTTTTAAGGCCAGGATGTTTGCCTGGTGTTTACTATAAATGTTTAGAAATATTAATTTTAAAAACCTTAAATTAACAGACTATCACATTGTTCCAATTTTCACCCAAGTTCTAAAAGAGGAAAAATAGGAACATCACTTACCATGAAGAATCTGAAGTTATTTTTTTAGCCACATATGTTTTATATTATAAATGACAGCTTATTTGTAGCTTGCAAAGCTTTGTGTTTAAAATTCTATTTATTTCCTTGATTAGTTTTATTTGTCTTTTCAGGAACATGTTTCCTGCCAACCTTGTGGAAGCCACTTTTAAACAGGTGGGAATCTGGCTCTTTGAATGCTGAAAATATTTTTTTGCAATTTATAAGAAAAAACTAGATAAGCCATATATATAGTTCATCAGATAATCCATGAGCACCTCTAAAATCACCAGCACTTGTATTATTTCATTTAATAAAGATGTTGACTAAGTTTCGGTGGGGAACTCTTCCTAATAGTCACGAATATTAAAAATTCTCACTGGAGAAAGCAATTATTCAAGTGGAAGCTAATCAAGGAGACAACCAACCTAGAACTAAGGAGAAATTTCCTGAGAGAACAATTAATCAGTGAAATGCGTTGCCTCCAAAAGTTGTGAGTGCTCCAACACTGGAGATTTTAAAGATGAGATTGTACAACCATTTGTCTGAAATGGTATAAGGCTTCCTGCTCGAGCAGGGAGTTGGACTAGAAGACCTCCAAGGTCTCTTCCAACTCTGTTATTCAGTTAATTATGTTGGGAAGAGTTAGTGGTAAAAGGAAACCAGGCCACCAAAGAACACAGTGACTAGACACCATCAAAGGGGACACCAGCCAGAGTATAGAAAAACTCAAAGAGGTAGTGGAAAGATTCTGGTCCATAGAATTGCTAAGAGTCAGAGACAACTGAATGGATAACATCACCATCACCCATCAGCGTCATCAATTCATGATTACCCTTAACAGCAAATGTTAAGTAATATGAGAATTAGCAGAAGGCAGAAATACCTACACTAAAATTCTAAACTATTCAAAGTCTCACAAGTGAAATATAGTCTTGATTTTTTTTAAAAAATATATGCAGGTTAGGTAGCTTGAAGCTTCCCAAATATTATGAACAACAACTTCCAAAGTCACTTCTCATGATGTCAATGGAAATGTAAAAATGTGGGGAATGCCAAGTTGCTTATGTATTTATTTATAGGCATAAACTTTGCATGCAAAAATATATAGTATATCAGTTGTAGTATATCCAGTTGCTGTCAGGAAGATCTCATCTACAATCCTTAAAAGCTGTTCCTGGGTAGTGAATAAAGCAGAGTTTTTCCAATCTGGTGTTCCTCAAAGAGAGGATGCAATTGAAGGTATCTAGAGGAATTTATCTGGAGAAAAGTGGTGGTAATTATTGCTGCTCCAGCTTACTCTCCTCTAGGTGCAAACCCCAATGCATCTGAAAGTAATTCTTGGAGAAGGTTGCTGTAGGTGATATTGAAAAAGAGTGTTGACTTGTTATGATAAGAGTATGTTCCTGTCACTATTATTAACATTACGTGGGTCTAAGATCTGGTAGCAAACAGATTTGTGTAACTTTTAAATACAGTTCAGAAACCATACATGGTAGCCTATTAGACTTCACAAAACACTGTATCTATTTATTAATCAATTGATTCACTGATCAATGAATCATCTATCTATTCTTCCATCCCACATAAAAGTACCCTCTGAATTGTTTGTTCTGGCATAGAGAGCAAATCGACAGTCAGAGCTCTCAAATCTCCCCTTGCAAAAAATCAGTATTTTCTTAATCTTTGTAATAATAAATGGCAATGATTTCCAGGCATGTATATATATGCATGCTTCCAGATGGATGGCTTATAATAACTGTTAAAGCCATTAATACATAAATTCCATTTCCTCCAGTTCTGTGAAAAGAGACATGACAGAAAAATGATAGGAAAAGAGATGTGATACTAATGGAGGAGAATGTCATCGGTTTTCTACATAAAATATTGCCCTTTTGGGTGATATGGTTATCCAGAAGGCCAAATTGGAGATGGGATCCTAACTTTGTTTGCATAAACAGAGCACAATGAAGTTTTCTGCCTGTTCTGTCCCTCTTTAGATCTCATTCTCCCACAAAAATCTATTTTTGAGTTGGAGACCGAGGAAATGTTATTGGATAAGATGTGAGGAGCTGCAGTATTACTGTTTTGCATTTATTTACCAACTTTGAAATTTGGGTATTTAAAAATATCTTTAACATGCTAACCTTATAGAAATGTTTTGAATTTTTTTTGATATAGATGTTTTTCTATAATTGCATGGGTTGGAATGTTGTTTTTCAATTTTCAATTCAATGTTTTCTTCATTTGAGATTTGAAATTTTTTAAATAATTTTAAATGTCAAGTGATAGTGTTTCACAGCCTCAGTAACTTTAAGATGTGTGGACTTCAACTCCCATAATTCCTCTGCTGTGTGGAGAATTCTGGGAGTTGAAGTCCACATATTTTAAAGTTGCCAAAAAAGAGAAACACAGTAATAGAGTATCCTTCTGCACATAACTCAGATGACCTATGTTCTTTCAGTATCGAACCAAAAGCATGCCAGTTGTCAAAGTGAGCAAAACATCATCTGAAAGTATTACTCGCCGAATTATAATCTATGGTGTGCAAGATGAAAATGGATCCAACATCCAGAATTTTGCTTTGGATATTACACCACCACCAGAAGTGATTTATAAATCAGAGCCAGGAACTAGTGAAGGCATGAATGTGTTGGGAATTGTAATATTCTCTGCTACCATGGGTAAGTTGTGTGTTTTTTTTAAATAGCATGTCAAATGAAGTTGTTGCATGAAATAGACTAGTCATGTGCTATTTAATGTTTTCCAGACAAGTTGAGCAACCACATTATATGTTATTTCAATTATTTATGCTAATTGGGTTTCATGAATTGAAGTCTAGGATATTTAGAAGATGCCCCAATTAATTGCTTTTTCTAGAATTCCTAACGTTTTAGCTTGGAAAATATGTTTCACAATTCTGAATATATAATTTAAGGACTATGGCTATATTTATAGTTGTATTAAAATAATATTAATACTACATGGCCCCATTTTTTTCTTCTTTTTTCTAAGCTGGAATTTTTGTTTTCTTTAACTATGTTTTTGTTTGTTTTGCTTCTATCTGTAATTCCTAGAGTTCTTCTGAGAAATTTAAATGAAAAGGAGCAAGCATGTTTGTGGCTAGAGTATTATTTTCTACAGTATCTGTGGCTAGGTTATATATAGTTAACACAATGGATGAAAGTGCTACTAAACAAGAATTGTGGCTACTTGCCTTCATTTGCTGATATATCTTTATCTATGAATACAGGTAGTCCTTGACTTACGACCGAATGCTTAGTGACCATTTGAAGTTATAATTGACCCAAAAAAGGCAACTTACAACCTGGATTTGAAGTTCCCATGGTTGGCCCCTTTGCAGTCATGTGACTGAATTTAGGGCACTCAGCAAGATGGATGCATTTATGGCCACTTGCAAGTTGTAACTGTCTTTGATGATAGTTTTGCCGAAAACTGGCATTTCTGATTTTCAAAAAAATCACATCTGTGGTGAACCATTGCTTTACTTAACATCTGTGGCATTTGCTTTATGACTGCCACATTTGCTTAACAACTGCTGAAAAAAATATAAAATTGGGTCGGTGACTTGACTGTTACGATGCACAACTGGTTCTTCAATTCTTGGTCTTATTGTTTGGAAATACTTATGCAGAACTGACATATATGTTTAAATTGCAAAGTGTGGCAGATTAGATAACACTCCTAAGAGACATGAAAATAAAATGGGGACATTGTCTTGTCCCCATTTGATGAGTGCAGAAGGGCAACAACTGTGAGAAAAGGAAGATATAGTCTTACATTTTGATAGGGATTGCCAAGGAAGAAGTGAGAGTCATGTTTGAAACTGGGAGATTGTGAGTTCTAATTCTGCCTTAGGCACAAAGCCAACTGGGTATCTTTGGGCCAGTCACTTTCTTTCATCCCCAGAAAGAAGGCATGGGCAAACTACTTCTTAAAAGGCTGAGGAAACTGTAGGTGCCAGGAATCAAATTGGCTTGGAGACACGTACATTAAAAGAAAGATAGCATGTAGTCAGTAACTTAATCATGACTTTATTTCCCTAGAACTTCTTTGTCAGGGAGTACTTCCATTTAATCCCACTCCACTAATTCTAAATTTTAGAGGTTTTTTTAATATTAGAATTCACATTAAAGGAGAGGACAGATCTCCTTGTATGACAGGACTGGAGGCAAAAGGAACAACTGTAGACTTTTATTAGGCACTTCCATAATTTAACCACAGTGACTCTAACTTTTTCTGTATTCAGTTTTTGAACATTGACATGAAACTCTAAAACATCTGTTGGAAGAAATGTCCATCTGGGTTCAGTTTCAAGTGGGGAAAAAGACACTGCATTCATGGAAGTTGCTTGGAAAGGAGGTTTATCGATGAACAGGATCACATGCCTTGGAGATCTTGGGTGAAAAAAAAGGGAAGGGATGCTGAGAGTCCCTGGGTTTTATGCCCTCTCTGGGCTTTGAAGTTCCTGGGGCACAGGAAGAGTATCCTGATTGGTTGCTGTCAGAGGTCATAGCTGGCTTTGTAGGTTGTCTGTGTGATGCAATGAAGGGCAATTAAATGGCTCTGCCTGAAGGAGGTAGATCTTTGTTATGTAATGGCCCATTAACAAAGGGGCAGGCTGAGTTTCTGCCTCCCTTTTAGGGGAAATATTCTGCCCTTTTAATATTTCCTAAAATATTTCATTTTTCTCAGAGAGGGATGGGTGCTAACTTTCTTCACATCTTTTCCAGTTTGCTTTAAACCAGAATGATATTGAATGACTCTGGGAGAATCAGTCCAGCAATTTTTAAAATGTCCTCTAGAGAGCAGCGGAATGTTTGACTAGCTTAGCACAGTTTATAACCAGTTTGGATTGTTTCTAGTTTGAAAGACAGGGATTTTATTCAAAATCAAGAATGATCAAATGGGAGTAAACTACATCTTCTAAGCAAGGACATCTCAAAGCGTCTAGCTGTACATTAGAACATTTGTAGCAATCATGTAGCAGTTCCATCTGCAGAGATGTCACTTTAGCCTTTTCAGCTGAAGATGTGTTCAGATTCCAGATAACTGCTCCATTTCTATGATATGAAGCGATTAGCACTTCTAGCAAGATGCCTGAAGACTGGCCAAAGGTTTTCAAGGCCTTTTTAAAGTGAAGAAATAGACTTAACTGAGCATTTTTATAGGTTGTCCTCATTTAGCAACCACAATTGGGACCAGTGACTCAGTTGTTAAGCAAAGCAGTCCCTAAGTGAAACACATAAGTGTGCTTATGATTTTAGTTTGATTTCTTTTGTTTTAAAGACCTGCAAAGGTTGGAAATGCAAGGATTGTTCATAAACACACTTTTTCATCATTGTCGTAACTGTGAACAGTCTCTAAGTGAGGCAGCCACTAAATTACAAAAGCCTGTATCTAATGAGCAAAATGATTCAGGGTTCTTTTCCATCTGTAATTTTTAAGAAGCCTATCATTCTAGTACCACTCTATACTGTTGGAAGGATCTGTCTTCCTTTTATATATGGAAGCTATGAGATGTCTTCCCTCTTCCCTTTCTCTCTAAACCCCCAAAAAACATTCTTGACAGGATGGCAATTGAAATGTCATATCAGTGAAATTTAATCTGTGAAGGTTTCGTTGTATTATACACGTATTATATAGTCCAGTAAAATTTATGCAAGAACCTGCTAGACCCATCTTAGTCCTAACTTTCTGTTGCTTATAGTGGCCAACAAGGTTACTCTGGAGTTCTGGCATCTTTTCTCTTCCATCTTGTTCCCCTGAACTAGTACTTGGAAGAAAACTGTCCTCAGTCCAGAGATAACTATGGCTTTTCTAGGCCAATAACTTTGATAGTTCTGCATGAGATTAGTTTTCTTTGCTAGGATCCACCTGTCATAATATTTTTTTTCCAACTTTGTCTCATGAATTAAAGTGATGCAGCAACTCCCTCTGATGAGGGGTCTAGGCTCTAGGGAGCTTCCTTGTGAAGGGGTTGATCACTGGGAGAATAGGCTGCTGGATTAGATGAACCAGATCTAGCAGAGATCAGTTATGTCCTTATGCTCACAGTTATGACACATAATGGTGGAGCTTGTGTTGTTCAAAATATGTCATTCTTAGCATACGTTACTCAGAAATGTGACTCTTACCAGCCATACATCTGGTAATTCAAATTTCAGATATATTTCCAGATCGCGGTGAAGATCTTTCCTCAAGGCTAAGCTGAATTGCTCTCCTTCCACCCTTGAGAAAATAGGAGATAAACTAGCATGAAATTTAATGTTCCCATTGAGGAATATCCTTATTTGTTCCATGTCTTTATTCTAAGTCATAGTTGCTCACCTAATTTCTCTCCCTAATAACAAACCTTAATTGATTTTATACTCAAGGCTGCTCTTAAATGGTATCAGAATAGAAGTAATGCTACTTCAACACAAATATAGCCAAGATTGACTTTAAGCTTGTCTCATTCATGGGCAGGGATTGAGATAAAAATAATGTTATAGGAATAGAGGGGAAAAAACTTGCTAGGGCATGTTTTTATCATGGTTAGGGGCAAGTGAGGAAAGGCTAAAAGTATGTTATATAAGTTTAAATGAAGATAAATAAGAAGAAACTAAGACATTTCTATATTTGTAGGTATAATGCTGGGCAGAATGGGTACCAGTGGAGTTCCCTTGGTCAGTTTTTGCCAGTGTTTAAACGAATCAGTCATGAAAATAGTGGCTGTGACTGTATGGTAAGTAAATGTCAGGAGAAATAAATATTAACAAGTAAAAGTATGTAATCGGTAATGAAATCAGCTTACATAAACTGAATGGGTTGCTAAGAGATCTAAACAACATGTACAGGGTTGTGTGCATTCTCCTTTTAAAAAGATATTTGTAAACAGTGGCTTGTAGGATGTTTTCAGGCAGAAATCAAATTCCACATGAATATTGACGGTAAAACTTGAAAACTCTACATGAAAACTTGACTGTAACAAATATGATTTCTGTAATAGAGTTGTCAAAGTCTGGAATGCCCTACCTGATTCAGTTGTCTCAGCTACAAATTTTCA
>JANHFL010001616.1:146670-165629 GCA_032468155.1 Oxyrhabdium leporinum | reverse complement strand
CGTCCCTGTCATTGTATTTTTATTCTCTTATTCTTGTTCTCATTTTTGTTTGACAAATTCCAATAAATAAATAAAATATTGTCTTGATATTTCTTGTGCCTCACTGCATGAGATTGCAATGAGCTGGGTTTCTGCCTATACTAAGAGAAAAACTCTCTGCACCCAAGAAAGAAATAGAAATTAGAGTTCCTTAGCATAGTATTTCAAAACTATTTCTTCCTAACCGATCTACAAGTGATGAGTTCCTACCACAAGGACATACACCTTTAGAACTTCTGTCAAAAGGGAGATTCACCTGTACGGTTGTAGAGGCCAAATTGTGTTGCAAAATATTCAGAATAATACCCATTTTGTCAATAATATCTGTAGTATTGCAAGGATGCACTTATTTACTGCATTTCTATTTGTTGTTCCATTGGAGAGCCAAGGTAATATATAGAGATTTCTCTATATTTTATCTCCCTAATAACAACTCTGTAGGGAAGATTGGGTCGAGAGAATAGAGCTGGATAAAGTCAATTAGCAAGCACTTTGGTCAGATGGGGACTTGAGCCTAGGTCTCTATAATCCAGCTGCAATACTTCCACCAAAATATTGCACTTTCCTTTTGTTGTCGTTTCCCCCCCTCCCTTTTTTTTATATGGATATATTCTTTGCATAGAATATCTTTTTATACTTTCTTAGGTATTTTCCATTTGGAATAGTGTTTCTTATTGCTGGTAAGATTTTGGAAATGGATGATCCCACAGCCATTGGGAAGAAACTAGGATTTTATGCTGTTACCGTACTTTGTGGACTGGTCGTTCACGGACTTGTTATTCTGCCAATGATGTATTTCTTCATCACCAAGAAGAACCCCGTTGTCTTTATCAGAGGCATTCTTCAAGCACTGCTTATTGCTCTGGCCACATCATCCAGGTACATGCTGCAATGATTAAAGTTGTGGAGCCCTGCTTTCTTAATTTTTAAGAAAAAAAAAAGATGTTTCTTTCAAGTCATGTTTCAATTCTGGCGATATCATGGTCACAACTCATGCAATTTTGTTAGCACTAATGTAGCAGTAATTTGCCACTATATTATTACAATGGGTTGTTTCAATTCCTGGTCTAATCAGTAGTCCTACAATTTGCTGGTGGTTATTGATCCTGCCTGTTATCTTGGCCAGCACTATATGACTAGCTAAGATCAGTTAGGTACTGCGAGTTGCCGGGCAAAAAAATTGAAAATCCATTATCATAGCAAACTTGGAATACTGTTATTTTTCTGGATTTAATCCTTCCAATTTCTGTCCCTTAGACCAGCGGTCCCCAACCTTTCCAACTTGGCAGACCGGTAGGGAGGGGGAGGCGCATATGGACCTCTGTGTGCATGAGCCATTCATACAAGTGTAGCTGTGCATGCACTCACCTGCCCCTTGTGTGGCCTGGTTCCAAATGGGAAATAAAATATTTTCTTACAGGCATATTTTTAATTATTCCTATTCCCTCGTATTTTATTTCATTCCCAGATTTAAAAATAAATAAAAAGCATGGGGAAAAAGCAAAAGATCCAAAATATGTTACCTTATATACTAATACAAATACAATTTTCAGGTATTGGGACAAAGCAATAGAACAAAACAAAAAGATAGGATCAATGTTGGGAGGATAATTGGCTAGTGATGGAAAAAAACTCTCGAAAATGATAATGAGACATTTCCAGTATTCTGATGGATCGTAGCTTTTGCACTTTTTTCCTTAAATAATTCGTTTTTATAGCTTTATTATTATCAGCTAAGATACTGAATGAATCAGGACATTTATGTAATACTTTTTACACAATAATGCTTGAACGCAAATAATTTTTCCTTAAATTTGCTTACGTAAGCAAATTTCTAAACGACATTATTCTGCTAACTTCAGTCTAAACTACCCTTTTTGTTGTTGTTGTTGTTTTGCAGTTCTGCTACTTTGCCTATAACTTTCAAGTGCTTATTAGAGAATAATCATGTGGACCGGAGGGTTGCTAGGTTTGTGCTCCCAGTAGGGGCTACAATCAACATGGACGGAACAGCCCTCTATGAAGCAGTAGCAGCTATTTTCATCGCCCAAGTAAACAACTATGATCTGGATTTTGGACAGATTATCACCATAAGGTAAAATGGGACAAAGAGAGGGCAAAATCCATCACCATAAGTGACAAAGAGGGGCCAAAATTTCTGATTCATAGGCTTCTGCAGAAAAAACAATGTTCTGGTCTTCAGTGTCCAGCATAGCAGATAATAATCTAAAATTGTATGAAATGATTTTCAGAACTAATAAAATGGATAATAATACATATTAACAGTGCAGATGGAAAATCTTAAGCATCTGATTAACTGCTGATTAAAAATGTCAGCAGTTCCTGAAGAAAGGAAATGGCCAGTCACCAAATACATTGAGTACACTGTACACGCCATGAAGATTGGATGCTTTTTGGGTTGCTAGGCATTTCTCTCCCTGACTATGTCAACAATGACACAGTTCAGAAGCAAATGGGCACCATGCCAATATCAGAGAAAACGCAGGAGAAACATCTGCAGTGGTACACCCATGTTCTACAAGCAGCTCCCCATATTGTTGCCTATATCCCCTTCCATTTTAATGTAGATGGCAAGCGCCTGCATGAAAGGCTGAAAGAAAGATGGCTAGACAATAAATGCAGACGTGAAAAATGCCAGTTGGACACAGATGCTGTGTTTGATCATGCAAAATCACACTTGTTGACCTGAAAAGCAGACTCTGCACCTGCAGGAAAAATGCTGCGATGATGATGAAAATAAATCCCTTCCCTTCCATTCAACCTCACATAAAAAAAGAAAAAGAAAATCTCTAACACTCATCCATTTACAAGGCACTTATCCAACATACCTACTGAATGTGTTGTCTGCACTCTGGAAAGCTAGGCAGAGCTCTCTGGTTCCATATGAAAGTGGAATCAGAAGAGTGGTGCACTCTTGTATGGTTATAGGTAAAACAAATGTGGTTGGTTGCTAGGGAAGAGCATCTGTGAATCCCCCTTTCCTTAACATGTAAACAGAAAGCTACAACTGTTGAATATTACTTCAAGCAAGAGTTCCTCCCAATGGAAAACATTTGCTGCAATATTTGCTGCATTTCCCTGTCACAAATGGGAAGGCTGCTTTTATTGATCATTTGGTTACAATAGTGTTGGAACCCAATACTCCAAAAGTGATTCTGGAGCTTTAGAAGAACTGCATATAAATGATTCTTTGCTTTTAACTGACAGACCTTCCTCTAAATAAAGCATGCTTCTCCAGCTGAAGGAAAAGTTGTCAGCAAGACTCATAAGGAATTTCCTGGAAAGACATTTTTGGAAGAGTTGTTCTCCCAACAGATGTCAGAGAAATCGAAGCCTCCCAGTCCTGTAATTTCACTGCTTTTTAAAGATATTCAGTTTTCTTGTGGAAAACATATCCACAGCTTCTCTTCAATTGTTTAAATATTAGTGGATTAGTATACAAAGATGGTACTGGTTTATTGAGCTAAAATAATAAATAAGCTTATTATTTTAAAATAAGTTTTAAAATAATAAACTTATTTTACCAAAGGATTTTAAGAAAGCCACCTTACTTACCCTAACCCTTGGATTTCTATACAGATGAGGATATTGTAACATATAATTTAATTCCTTTTCTTTTTGTGCCTTATCTGTTCCTTCTGAATAATTTTTATTTTTCAATTATTGTAGTCCAGTTCTAAAAACCATCCCACCAAAGTTCAAATTTTGAATCATATTTGTTTTCCTATATTGGGACCTCAAACTCATCTGGTTTATTTTCCATTCTCTGAGTATTAATATATAAACATGAACTTTGCAAATCAAATTTCTTCCTGAGTTTTTATTGTATGATTTAAGAGGTGCCAGAGGAATTAAAGAAGGAAACTCTGTACATGTTACACAACATATTCTTCCTTTTCTTATTACTTGGCATTTACCAGCATTGAATCCTGGTATCATGACGGATTTTGAACCATTTTTGAGATTCTTGTATTAAGCTCTGTACATTTCAAAAGATTCAGAGATTGAAATGAACAACTAAGGAATGTATAACTTAAACAATCCTTTTTCTTTTGTAAATATTCTCTTAGCTTTCTTTGTTTTTGTAAATATAAAAAAATGAGGGGGAAGAGCAGATCCATCTGGAGAATATTTACTAATAATACTGTACTGCTTTGCATAAAACATTAAGCAGTTGCAATCTGTACAAACTTGACAGGTTTCCATAAAGCAGTATTATCAGATCAAAACAAAACAAAACTCTTTCACAAAATGTCTAACTATGTGACTGCATTGTTGCTGGATCAAACATATTGTTACTTTATCCCAATTCTGCCTACTCAGCTTTGTATTAATCCATGCTTATGTAGCTATGATTTCAATTCTGCCCCATCCTGGGATTTACTGCTGAGAGCAGGGAAATGCCTGCTATTAGATCAAGTGCAATGATTGCCTTGTTCCTTACTAAACAGCATATTAAAGAAGACTTGAATTACTTACGATGCACAGATCAAATAGCTGAATATTGTACAATCTAGCAGCTTTGGTAAGTCACAATATATACCATAGCTAATGGCTATATCACCTTAATCACACAGAAGTGATAAGTCAAGCCCATTTATTTTAGTGGATTTAGGAGTGCTTAATTCTGCTGGATTATGCCTCATGAATATGGTTTTTTCTCCTGCCATCTGCAGAGACCTATTTTATGAATTGATCGCCACCTCTAGAAGACAAGTACCACTCTGGGGCAATTGCAACCTGAAGATTTGGCCATTTCCATAAATTTTCAGCAAACTGACAAAAAGTTGAATTTAGGCAGTCAAGGTATTGTTCGGGTTCACTTAAAATGGAAAAAATAACAGCCAGTGTGGAGAATCTTAGGACAGGAAATATATGTGGATGTATATGTGTTCATAACACCACTCCCTTCTTATAATGATCTGCATTTGAAGAGCAAGAGATAAAATTATGGTTACGATAAAATTGTAGTCCATTGGTTCTATTTGAGATGGTTTTCCTCTGTGATGCTGCATTTGGTAAAAATTCCTGCTGATGTTAGAGAAAAATTCTCTCAAAAGACAAGTAATAGTCTGAGAAAGAGAGATGGTGGCAGAATAGAAACTTCTCTTCAGCTTCATGATTCCTCAGGTTGTTCTACAAAACATGTATGTAAACTACTGTAATAAAATTAAGGGCACATTTACTTTAACCTAACTTCACAACTGGTGGCAGATGCCTTTAAATTTCTGCCTATGAAATGTCATTCTTGCTGCTTTTCCTTGATTTTATTTCCCATGATCCAAAATGATGAAATAATATCCTGGACCCAACTCTACTAGTGAAACTCTGGCTTGATGCAAAGTTGATCTTACTTATTATTTTGGGCACTCCTGTGTTTTATTTACCTTGTTCAGGGATATTCTATGCAACTGAGTGCAGGGTAAAATGTATTTGATTCTTATGCCAAGTACATTAGTTCGTATTAATGATCAAGCTATCCAGATTTGGATGCTCTTCTGTGTTACATCATTATGATCTTTCTGCTTGTTTGTAAAAGCATTACAGCAACAGCTGCCAGCATAGGAGCTGCTGGAATCCCACAGGCTGGCCTTGTGACCATGGTCATCGTTTTGACATCAGTGGGGCTGCCTACAGATGACATCACTCTAATAATTGCAGTTGATTGGGCTCTGTAAGTGGCGCAAAGATTTTCTTTTCTAAGTTTTCTAATTAGATGTATGAGGATTGAATGGTTCAGTTTATAGGGAGCTACCACTCACTTTGATGTTGACACTGTTGATGTTGAGTACATGGTCATGTCAAGGGGGTAGCAGAGCTCACTCATGGTTTTACTTTCTGTTTTTTATCTGCAAAATGAAAATAGAAGAATTTTCCTTCCAAATTCAAACCAAAAGTTGTCTTTTCAGAGTATAGGTAGTTCTTGACTTACAACTTGGTCGCTTAGGGACCATTCAAAATTCCAAAGACCTCCCCCCAAAATATTTACAGTCCAGAACTGAAATTCTGAAGGACAGTCTCCCCACTCACAGTCATGTGACTGTATTACAGATGCTTGGCAACACGTATGCAGTGATTTGTAGCATCATGCTGTCACATAACCATGATTTATTATGGTTTTGCTGAAAACTGGCATTTATTTCAAATTTTCAGCAAAAAACCCCCTCCATAGTGAAGAATGGATTAACAACCATGGATTCACTCAATGACCATGGTATCTGCTTAACAGCTGCTACAAAAAAAGGTCATAAAATCAGGTTGGTCAAACTATAACCTTTTATGATTCTCAGAAGTTATAATTATAACGGACAGGTGAATGTAGTACATGCAAAATTTTGATAACCTTCCAGTTATTTATTTGTTTATTTATTAAGAAAATGTATAGGGCCACCCAATTCGCTCATGATGACTCTGGGTCCAAAGCAGTTTGTCAGTCCAAAGTACTTTGTTCCGAAATATTTTAGGCTTATCAAGGTGCACATGTACATTTAAAATAACAATTTTGGGGATGAGGTCAGAGAACAAGTTTCTTTCCCATAATCGGTAATGAAATTAAAGCTGAAAAGAGGTTGTATATTTTGGATCCTTTTAATTGGGAAGTGTCCTAAAGGAAATCAACACTGACTGTCCTTTGGAAGGACAGATACTGAAGCTGAAGCTCAAATACTTTGGCAACCAAGTACTTGGCAACCAAGAGAAGACCCATTGGCAAAGACCCTGGTTTTGGGAAAGATTGAAGCCAAAAGGAAAGGGGAATGGCAAAGGATGAGATGATTATAGAGTGTCATCGACATAATGAACATGCATTTGGGCAAACTCAGGGAGACAATAGAGGCAGGGGGGCCTGGAGTGCTGTGGTCTATGGGGTCACGAAGAGACGACTTAGCAACCGAACAACAACAAAACTGGGGAGTGATGTTGAGATCCATACATCTATAGTGCTTTTATTTAATTTTGTGTGCTTCTTTTATTTGTAAATTTTGTTGTGTGAAGCTTTTAATTGTTTTAAGTTTCCTAGATGTCTTTTGAAGTTGAGTGATCTAGAAATTTAAAAAAAACAAGCATTGCAAAGGACAACAGCCACCTATTTTTGCATACAACTGAATTCAGAATGCATGCGAAATATTGCTGGGGACCCCTATACCCTGAAGATCTCTTTATTTTTAATTCTCTGGGTGGACATGTTAGACTGTGATCCAGAGGGATTGTCAATGAATCATTTGTTACTTTTGACATCATGAGACTGTACTTTTGCTGAAAAAGAGTAACACAAATATCCCTCTAAAATATTACGAAATGCCTGAAACAACAAAACACCTTCCAGGAGAAATTCAAAATAAATTTTCAGGAAACACAATACAAAAACAGAAGCATCCTTTTTAGGGGATGCAAGCTTATGAGAGATTGCAAAGCAGATTTTAGCAAAGCATTCATGGGAATGAAGGGCACAAAATGTGAAAATAAACAGATCCATATGTTTATTTGCACCTACATAAGTGGCAAATAAAAATCTTTCTGTCTCAATTCAGTTTTATGCTAAAGAAGCCAAACTCTGAACATTGCTGATTTTGGATCATGTTATTCTTTTCTAAGCCAAACATCTGGATGTTCCTGAATTTTAGCTTCATGACCCACATCAATATAATAACCATTGTGATTGACTTCTCAGATGGGCTCATTGTACTGAAAAAAAGAATGAAGAAATTATATGATGCATTTCAGATTTAATGTACCTCTGCCAAATGAACTTGAGTCAATTTCAAACAATGCACTAAAAGTAACTCTGGCTAATACACCTGCCTTTTCCTCTAAGTTTAAATTCCTTAAGTCAATTTAAAACTGTTTAAAAAAAGTTTTTCTCAGCATTGATATGTGAGAATCACAAGTCAGAATATAATTATTTTTTTCTTACAGTTTTAAAACCAACTGGGCATTTATTTAAAAAAAAAAGTTACCAAAAACTGACATAACAGCAAATGTGGACACTGGAGAGAGATTAATCTACAATGCAGTGTCAGACATTTTGTTCTCTATTTGTCCTCTGATGATTTATTCCTCAGATTTCCTACATTCTTCTATATATCCTTCAGCTATAAATGTCCAAATCTTATTGTTTTTCCAGTTGAAATCCAAATGTTTTCTAGTTTCCATTTGGACTGGCTTAACATCTCCCTTGTTTGTGTCCTTGGCTTATTTCCTTTCCTTTAAAAAAAAAAAAATCCTATGTGGTCTAGTCTACCTTCTTGTTCTTCTGTTTTCTTCTAAAAGCATTTTCCAGTTTTATTTAACATTTGACTTTTAAGATTGTTTGCTTCTTTGTTTATAATTTCCTTCCTTCTCTCCCTCCCTCCCTATTTCTTTCTGTCTTTCTTTCTTTCTTTCTTCCTTTCTTTCTCTTTAAAGTTCTTGCACCAGACTCTACTTTATAATTAATTCCAGATCAATTCTCTTGGTGATTCCTGGTGCCAATTGTATCACAATTCTGGAGACCAGGAGCAGAATGCTGGTTAGATTTGAGGATTCAGTTTAGGGAAATTGAGTTATTTATTTATCACAAAAATATTTTTTGCTCAGTTATTTCTTGTTTTAAATCATACCTAGGAAAGCAAACAGAGGGCAATATAAAATCCATGAAAGTTTTTCTTTCCTCCTCCAGTTGTTGGTTTGCTTAATTTGTAAAAATGGAAAAATCAAATATCAGAGTCAACATAAAAAAATAGGCATTTATGAAACAGATTAGGAAAATGTTCATGGAGTGTTTTTTTTAAATTTCTTGTTGGCATTATGCTTTCATACCATAAAATTAATCCATGGGATTTCAATATTGGAGCAATTTGATCTGACATAGTGTGATGGCCTACACATTTAAATTAATTGGGGACTTTTATTCCTATCCCTGTGCTATATTGAATAAAATAACATCAACTTGTGTGCAGGTACTGTTACTTTCTGTAGAAATAACTATGTAGATTGATGAACAATTTACACAACAAGGAAAAGGAAATGTTGTTTTAATGCCTTCATTTTGTTTGACAGAGACAGATTTCGGACAATGATCAATGTCCTGGGCGATGCTCTCGCTGCTGGAATAATGGCACATATTTGCAGAAAAGAATTCACCGCAGAAAGATCTGAGGTAGGAGAAAACTGATGTGATACTTTGAGGTCTCAAGTTACCAAACAGAGATAATTAGGTCTCTCTTTTAGAGACATTCTGTGTAACAGTATGTTCTACCTATATTTTTGTTGGAGCACTATGGCTCGCTTGGTTAGGATGCTTGGTTGGAGCTTACCAAGCCTGTGTTCGAGATCCAAGTGCTGCCGTAGGGTGGAGTGTTTTTGCTCCAGCTTCTGTATGAGACATGAAAGGAGCCCCTTAACTGAGCAGTGCCCCAAGCAACGGTGATGTCACTGGCTAATTCTTTCAACCCAGAAGTGCCTTGGTGCTTCCAACATGAGTGTAATGCAATCTATAATTTTGTATGCCAAAATGAAATATAAGTATAGAAAAGTGTTCTAGAATAATGAAGAGTAGTAATAGTATGAACTCCTTGTTCTATTCATAGGTGCCTTTGATTGGAGAAACAAAACCTATTAGTATCCACAAAATTATTGCTTATCAGAAGAATGGCTGTGTGAAGTCCATGAATAAAATGCGTGGACCTGAAGCAATCAAAACAACACTGCATCACTTACCTATTCAAGTGGAACAAGAAGAGAATAACTCAGAACATTACACAGAGAAACCCAACAATAAAGACCACTGTACTATTGAAATCAGTGAATTGGAAACAAATGTGTAATGTGCAGTTAATCCTAAAAGTATCTGAAAACAAAAGAATATCCTGTAAATGAAGTTGGGACATGGCCTGCTTCTTCAATGGCAGGGCATGAAATGACTGTTATTCCTGAACTGAGGTTATAAGATAGCTGTGGACACCTTTGAAGACAAAAGGCTTCATGGAAGATGGTTTCCATTGGTTGGTTGGGTTAGTAGAAAGGAATTAATCACTGGACAAATTTTGTTTACTTTGGGCAAACAAATATGGTGATGTTTCTAAGAAGAAACCTTCTGATCCATTGAAATAACTTCTACTAAATCACCTTGCCTCCATTTTTCTAATCAAATTGAATATACCAGAAATTCATTAATGTTCTATCCTTAGTTTAAAAATGTATAACTAACTAACTAATGGCTTAAAGATAAACTATGGAGGGGATCAAGTCCTGGTTACTGAGCCTGAGTTATGTGAATAAAGCATTGTTATTAACCTGCTGATTTGGATACACTGTGATCATAAGCAGTGGTTAGTTTAAAATGGAAATGGGTCTGCTTTCCTACAGTTGCATAGGTGAAAGTTGAAAGAACAGTGAATGAATTCAGTGACCATTTGGTGTTACATGCGACCTGGGTTAAAATTATTTAACAAATCATTCTTGTTTGCAGCTTTATTCTGCTCTCTTCAATGTTCTGAGTGAATACTGCAGTAGCTTTCTGGTTGCAGTCCAAAGTAATGGTTTTAATTTATAACACCCTATATGGCTTGACACCTAAGTAACTTTGGGACTGCCTCCTTCAACCAGGTGATACCTGTCTGTCCCAGGATAAACTGTTAATACTGTTAATACTGCTCCCCAACACCACTTTGGGAGGGGAGGGGAACTGAGGCCCAGAGGTGTTGTTTCTCTATGGTGGCCCCCATTATATAGAAAGGCCTTTCTGAAGACAAGATTGGCTCCATCAATAAAAGCCTTCTAGAAGCTAGTTAAAATCTAGAAGCTAGTTAAAACTGGGGGACTTGAGATGAATTGTGATAGCACTGGAGCTGATATATAATTCTAATTTTAATGTAACTTAAATTTAATTTTAAGCTACTGTGGAAGTTTTAGTGTTGCATTTTATAATTGAATGAATCCTCCAAGAGTTTTTTGACATGGCACTATATAAATTTAAGGAATGAATGAATAGACCAGTGTAATCTTTATATCCACCACCACATAGATTTCATATAGTCAATTTCTAATAGTAGTTTAGATGGCCTTTTGACTATGATGGTAGCAATATATAATGATCATGTATAGAAATTTCATTGTATATTAAAGATTCTCAGAACCCCTTCATTTTTACTTTGTATTATTTGGAGAGATAAATTGCAACTAATACTGTTTGTTACTTATTATTTTCTAAGGTTTACAATGCATATATTATAATAGTATATTTTTGAACTGAGAAATATTATGTGTTGTTTAATGAGGCGATAGAGAAGGGGAGTATTATTTTTAAGATCCCTAAAAATAAACTATCATACCCCATTCCAAACATTCCCTATCATATTAGCCTCCCAAGTACTCCTTCTCTTTTGCATCTCCTTCCACCTCTAACTCCACAGTGCCTAAATTTGTGTTTTTCAACTGTGGCAACTTTAAAATGTACAGGTATGGGATGCTGGCTGGGGAATTCTGGGATTTGAAGTCCACGCATCTTAAAATTGCCACAGTTGGTGGAAAGAAACCTAGTTTAATTATAAAAATCCCTAACCAAAATAAGTGGTGCTAAAAAAAGACTACACAATGTTCTGTAATTTTATAGCTTCTATGCATGATAGTTTGGGCCAAATCCCTTGTGGTCTGAGTGTTCTCATAAACATAAGCTAGAATTTAGCATATGCAATTGTGGCACAATTTCATTGTAATATATATTCAGATTAATAATGTTCCTATGATTGATGTCAGTAAATGTAAATGATTGAACTTGTGCTCTCTCTCTCTCACACACACACATACACACACACACAAACATGCTATGTAAGGTATTTTGGATGGCTTTCTTCAGAGCCGGTTCAAATGTCCAACTCTTATGTCCAGTCTTATGCTTTTAATTTAGCAACGGTTTCCATTTGGAGCAGTTTAAAGCAAGTCTGAGACAAGAAGCAAAGCTGTGGCTTTTGAATTGCTGCAACACTCGTACAGCCCATTAGATGGAAAGGGGCTAGAGGGAATTAGTGCTTTTATAGCTTTAACACTTGGGCTAGAAGTTTGAATATCTCACAAAAAAGAGTAATGTTGAGGACTCTCTCAGTTACAAAGCTCATCTGCTGAAAGTGAACCAAATATTGTCATTCATGACACAAATATATTGGGATAACAAAATAGAGGAATATGGTGTTTATCACCAGTGCAGTTTGCAAGGGAAAATAAAATAGCATGCAATCAGTTTAGATTTTGGCAGCTGTAGCTTATTCCCCCTTAGGATGAGGTGTATCTGCCAATTTTTTAACTTGTTTCTTTTTTTTTTTTAAGCATGCCTTTCCTTTGGCAGAAGTGTCCAAAGCAGATTTTTTTTCTTTTACCTTTGGACACTCTACATGCAATATGTAGACACTCTACATGCAATAAACCTGTGGAATCATCAGCAGTGGCCTTCACCAGTTGGCAATGACTGGTGTGTGTGTGTGTGTGTGTGTGTGTGTGTGTGTGTGTGTGTGTGTGTAGAGTCTAGGGCTGTATATCTCACATAAGCCAAAATTGTAAAGAAATTGTCATTTTGTGCTGTGTTCAAGGAAATCTGGCTCCTTCTACAGCTGGAAACAATTCTCTTTTTCAGTGCCTGTCATGGAAGAAGGGTTTTTGTGAAGTTTTAGCTTACAAGTCCTTGTGTGACCTTTTTACTCTCTCTTCTTCAGTGCTCTATCTTTTATGTTTTGAATGTTTATTTCCACTGATCATTTATTATTCTTCCAAATATTTTACCCCTGCCTTATTCCTTATTGGAGAGAAAAAGAAGTTTTGTCTAGTTGGTTGAGGAAGAGAGATGAGACCATTTGGAAGGAAAAATGTTTATGAACTACCCTAAAATTGTATTTTTAAATGGGAATTTGCTTGTTTCTATTATTCTCCCTTTCTTTCTTGTATCCTTTGCATCATAAAATATCTTCTAGTGATTCCAAATGAACCATATGTATTAAAATTGCTTCCAGCAAAAATGTTTTTAATAAACAAGTCATTGTGAAAAAATGATTGTCTGTGTACTATTACACTAAACTTATTTCTTTTTTTTTTTTAAAGTACACCTATTTAACAAATTTCTATTTTACCATAAAAGGTAAAATCTCCTTCGAATTGACCTGACTCCTGATTAATGAACATATCCATGTAGTTTTCTTGGCAAAAATATGGGGGGATTATATTTTGTAGAGATCATATTCTGAGAAGATTATCTCCTCACAAAGTAGAACATTCTTTTAATAGATATTTGGAGGATTCAGAATTCAAACCTGCATGTGAATGGGAACATATTATCAAATTTAATTTTAAATGCTCTTGACATTTCCTCTTCAGAATTTTAATTTTGAGTGCAATTCTCAACTGCTTTAAAGTCTGGTAAACTGATCACTTTTTACATTTGTGCCATATGCAGATTAGTATTACATTTGAGAAAATGATTTCTAATTAGAAGCATTACATTCCAACAGTAATAAATAGCCAAATATTGAATACCTCTGCATATTGCCAATCATGTGAAGTCAAATATTACACATCAAATTAGTTTTCTGAAAGTAGGACTATGCAGACTGAAGATTCATGTTTCTTAATGGCTAAAAAAATCTTAGGGTTGGATTTGCAAAACCAAACAGTAGAATTAAATTCACCAATTACATGCTGAAAGTTATATTCCTCCACCTGAATTCCACAAAGCCCTTTGTCTTGCTAATCCCATGCAAAGTTAGGGTGTGGACAGTGAAGCACTGGAGTTCTTGGGCATTCTTGAATACTGATTAGCATCAAAGAATGCATTCTCCTTTGGATAGAGCAAATCAGATGTTATTTATTGTTACATTTCTGAACTGCCCAACTCCCTCAAAGAAGGACTCTGGGCAGTCCACAACGAAATGTCAAAATATAAAAGTAGTATAAAAAATTAAAATGTTAAAATTAAAATTTTGAAATTATTTTTTTAGCGGGAGGCAACAATAATTAAAATAATTTAAAATTGTTAAAAATAATTTAAAAAGTGAAGGGACGGCTCTCAGGGCACCAACCAGCCACACAAGTTGCAGGCTCTTTTCGGCTCCCCACATGAAGCATTATTATTATGTAGGTGGGGATTGGAATTGTATTAAGCACCTGTTCCTTTGCTCTCTCATTTGTCAAGTTGCTTGAGTATCAGGTTTAACCCCTGACATCTGATTGCCATCCCCCAATGAAAAATAGTGTGTTGTTAATGTTGATGTTATCCATTCAATTGTGCCTTTCTTGCAATAATTCTTTGGAAAAATAGTGTACTGAATTGCAATGGGCATTGGAAAGATACACATGTATCTATGTTAATCCAGCAGTAGAACAATCAGTGGCCTCCCCCATTGTTTTTTTCCCCTGATGGAATTCTGCGGATTTTTGAGATTAATTGTGCGGAGGGGGTGTGGAAGGAAAACAGATAGAGGAAGTTCCAATCCTAAGCAAGACATTACTATTGACCGATGTCCTAAATCCCACCTTCAGTACTTGAGAGTACACACTATGCTGCTACTTACATTCTTCCTTGTCCCTTGAAAATAGATACAAAGGTTTTATTCCTAAAATTGAGAAGATTGACTTGGAGGTGAAAACATGTTCTATTCCAGTTTTTCAGTCATCTAGGAGGACAGTATATTTTTCTTCATCTTTCCATTTGAACGTTACTCTAGCAGTTGATCTGGGTTTTTTCTTAACCAGACTTTTTGGCTAGCAGCCTGGGACATATGTTTTTTAACACACATTCTGGAATTTCAAGAAAAAAAGGATTGGCAAAAGCTGAATTAGAATACTGGACGAAGAGAAGTTTGACACATTCAAATTGTGGTTGAATGATGTTCCCCACCTCTCATCTAATACTATGTGGAGATTAATACAAAATCATCACCATCATCATCATCGTCCTTCCTCCACTCCTTCTCCCTCCTTCCTTCAATTTTATTAAAACATGTGAACCCTGTGAATAGCTAGATGCAGGAAATAATAACCATCATGTTTCTTAAAGTTGTTTATAACTAGCACTGCATCAGTTGTCTTTGTTGTCATAATTTCATATTCAGTGAAATTGCAAACTAATATATGCTATGATGAACTGCTTGAATTAAGCCTCAGGACAACATTTGCCTAATAAAATAAGATTATCATTAAGGTCAATAAAAATTACTGCTGTATGTTACATTTTTGTAAAATTGAAAGTGAAGAATTGCAGGAATCAAGACAAAGATTGTATTCATTCATAATTAAGACCAAGTATAGTTCTCTTAGCCAAAAGCTTGGAAAAGTATTTAATCTTATCAGCACAACTTCTTACCAAGATACCTGGCTACTAACTTTCATTTCATATAGAGAATGCGTATTGTGTTTCCTCTGGGAGAAAACTTTGAATCTAGAATGAATTATTAAAATTCTATCATTGCACTTTATAAATAACTTTTGAAATGTTCTTATTTAAAACAGTTGACCTGCAATACTGAACAATAATGTTTTAAGAACCATGATATTTTTATCGAGCACTAAGTGAATATTCAAATAAGCAACATTTTCCACCCATCTATTTACTGGCATAACTTCCAGACTATAATTTGTGCATAAAGAGCTGTACCAGAATTCTGTGTGGCTGAACTGACATGTTGCATAATTAGCATACAGTATTTCCATATATGAATGAATTTCCTAATAACCAAATATATTCCTTTGAAGATTTTATAGCAGGGTAATCACTTAAAACTATGTGAAATAAATGAATATTTTTTCTTCTAAAAATCATAGTATTCATACAGCCTGAGGGGGGGAAATAGAACATTTTTATTAGGACAAGTGAATTTTTACAAAATCAAGAAAAATAGGGGAAGGTACATACGGCTAATCTTGGAGACTTCAATTTGTGTTTCCTTCTTCAACACCTCAAAGTGTAGCCAATATAATTTTGCTTGCTGGAAACCAACAAACTAGCTTAGTGGATCATGTGTTCTACTTTCTTCACTGCCCATTCTCCTTCTCATTACTAAAGAATTAATTCATTGAATATCATTTACAAGATAACGTCAGCAAGCAGGTGCTACTGACATCATAACTTCTTCGACCTTTTTATTTACTTGGCTATTAATGGAAGATAAAGCTGGGCTAGGTTGATCCAGACCAGTAGAATTCATCTTATACTCCTGTGTTCTCCCTCAGAAGCAGAAAAATGAAACATTTTCTGCTCATAGAAAATGGAATAATAGAGAATTTTACTCAGACTAGGCTTCCAAAGTAGGTCATTCAATTTCTCTATCTGATTCCCCCCCCCCAGAAGATACAAGAGGACAAAAACCATATTCCTAGAGGGGTTATTTTAATTTGTTTGTAAAATATAGAAATTTTACTAATAATAATAGCAGAGTGGCATTATATGTACCTTTCCTAGTTTTATGTAGGAGGCAGTGTAAGAATATCACCACTGAACTCCCAATAACAACACACATAGGAATACTAAATTATGCATTTTACATCTTAAGTATCCAATTTCAGGTGTTGATAATCTTTAGCTTGTTTCACAGTGTATAGTCCTGGCAGTGGAGAAGGAAAATTGACACAAATGTCTGGTTATTTTAGATAACTAAATAGAGGCAAATTGTTTTATTCAACAGTAACATTTGTTTGGGTTTCTAAGAAATACCTGGCTGAAATTTTACTACTGGGTGTAATTTTAATATGTGATGCATGCTACATTGTAGATACAAATGTGTGACAAAGGGAATTACAACTTTTAAATTATGCATTAGACATAAAATGGGTCTCTGTAAAATACTGCTTTGGCAGCATTATTTTACAAATCACTCCCAGATTTCAAGAGGAAACTTTGCTGCTGGAAAATATCAAGCTATCCCCACAAATTATTGCAATGTACAGTAAATAATTAAAAGATGTAATTCCCCATAACAGTAGCTCTTATTTTTGTAAAATCTGTCTAAAACTTTCTTTCCACAGTTCCTGTCTTTGGTGGTATAACAGCTGGATTTATATTGTGCAATAATGCAATTGTTTGGAGAATGCGAGCAGGATGTAAAGGGCTATCATGCTCTCAGGGTTTCTTGGCAAGTTTGGTTGGCATAGATATGTATCAGGTGTTTTCCCTACTGATCTACAGTTAAAAACTGGATTGCAACTGCTCCACTTCTGCCAAGTTCTTTGCTAGGTCTCAGCAAAAGCAGAGCTATTCCCCTAAAAAGGGGAGTGCATAGTTAAAAGTTGTTTACAAATGAGAGTATCTTAATAAAAAGCTATTTAAAAAAAAGAAAACTATGTGCAGGAACTTCAAGTAAAGTTATGAGTGATTGCTGTTGTTTTACAGCATGAACTTTCCCTCTATGAGGGAGTTAGGTGGTTAAGAGGTTTGATATATATATAAAAGGAAACTGTCAAAACTGGATTTCCACATAGCTGTAGCCAGAGAACTACTTTAAGATGGCTCCAGTTGGTCAATGGAAGAAAGAAGCGACCTAATAGGCCTGGCAAAGCATGGCTGGTAGGTGGCCTGCTTCATAGCGCCAAGGAAGAGAAGAACCTTAAACATAATATCTTTCCCTTCATAATTTTAGACCAAATTTCCCCCCCCCATTTTAAAAAACTGTATTGTGCGTAATACTGTGAGTGCAGAAAGCAGGATTCTGAAATAGCAAGCCACTCTGGAGCTGGTGCCACAATCCTGCATTAGTATATGAAAATCTGGGCCTTCTTAATTAACACATTATATTTCTTTTTCTTTGTGGATAAGAGTAAGTGACCACTCTGCTAGAGCAGGGGTCTGCAACCATAAAATTTTAAAGAGCCACTTGGGCCCATTTTCCACAGAAAATAAAACACTGGGAGCCACAAAACCTGGGTGGGCATCGCCAACTCAACGCCACTCACTCCCACCCAGTCACACGACACACACACACCAGCCATGCCTACCCAAGTTTAGTGGCTCCCCGTCTTTTATTTTCTATGGGAAATAGGTATCTCCCTCTCTCTTTCTCTCTCTTTCTCTCCCATCTATCTCTCTCTCTACCTCCCTCTCATCTCTCTTTCTCCCTATCTCCCTCTTTCTCATCTCTTTCTCCCTCTCATCGCTCTCTCTTTTTCTCTCTCTCCCTCTCCCTCTCATCCCCCTCTCTCCCTCAACTCTCTTTCTCTCTCTTTCTCTCCTTCGCTCTCTCCCTCACTTCCTCCCTCCCACTCCCCACTCCCCACCTCCACGTCCCAACCCACACACCCAGGGAATAACTGTAAGGAAATTCGAGCACATTCTCTCTGTCTCTGGAAAGATACAAAAATAAGCCTTGTGTTGCAAAAGGAGTGACTGTCGGGCTGTTACATCACACTGCCACAAGGTTGACGCCTTAGATCACTGCACGCACTTCAGAGAAGCATTATCCCACCAGCAGCACACTCACATAGGCATGCATATGCATCCTGCAACGCAGTCTAAAGTGGCTGGAAAATATAGTTGCTCGGTGCCTCCGAAGATGCTTGGCAGGCAAAGTATGGGATAAAACTCCCCTCCCCCATCACCACTGAATCCTTGCAAACCTGGGCAAAGGCAGAGAGAGGGGAGCAGAGCCAAATAGAGCTGAATATCTCTCTCTCTCTTTCTCTCTCTCTCTCTCTCTCTCTCTCTCTCTCTGCTCTGCCCCGAGAGAGTTGCCAGGGGTGAGTGGAACAGGGTCGCACTGTGTTGTAATAGGCTCCAGGAAGAGGAGGGGATCCAGTCTCCCCCATTGTGAAGCGCGCTTTTGTGTGCTGCACAAGGCACTGTGAGAGCAGCGAGCAGGCCATGGAGGGGGTATTGGGTCTTCCCCCCCATCCCCACCAAAGGAAAGCCAGCCAGGTTTCTCCTTCCCTTCTTCCCCCCTACCCTTTCCCCT
>JANHFL010001616.1:120745-138575 GCA_032468155.1 Oxyrhabdium leporinum | reverse complement strand
CTCAGTCACCAAAAGTAAATACTTCCAAAAGTTTCCAAGAGCTTAATTCCAATACTTAAAATCTATAGGGTCACCAGAATTTGCCATAATCTATTCCAACACCACAAATGTACAGGGCTTTCTCCTCAAAAGTCCCTCATATTATTTTCTAATCTATTTAAAAAATACCATATTTTTTGGAGTATAAGACACTTTTGGGGAGCTTTTGGGGAACAAAACAAGGGGGAAAATCTGCCTCTGCCTCTCAGCAGTTTGCTTGCTTGCAGCAAACAGCAAAAACCTATTTCAGCTTCAGCACAGCCTGATTAGCGTAAGCAGCTGATTTTCTCTTGAATCGGCCTCCCGAGGATCAGCTGTTTCAGGCTGCAGGGACCTCCATCACAAGGGAAAAAAATCTGCCTCCCAGCAATTTGCCTCCTTGCAGCAAACAGCAAAAAGAATCGGCCTCCCGACAGTCAGCTGTTTCAGTCTGCAGGGATCGCCATCACCTATTGCCACCTCCACGCGCCCCAGCACCCCATTTTTAGCCTGCGTGTGCCCCATTTTCCACCTGTTCCAATCCCTGCTGCCCGGAACGGGCCAAAAATGGGGCACATGGAGGCGGCAATAGGCAATGGCATCCATGCAGCCTGAAACAGCTGATCGTGGGAGGCAGATTCAAGCGAAAACCAGCTGCTTCTGCTAATCAGGCTGAGCTGAAGAGAGTTTTCTGCCAGCTGGGGCAGGGTTGGGCAGAGAGGGGCAGGGCCAGCCACGAGTGGAATTTGGGGGTTCACCAAACTCCTCAGAGTCTTAGCAAAGGATTTGCCCGAACCCCCGTGAACCCCCAGCAGCCCACCCCTGGTTCTAACCTTGAGACCAACGTGTCCTAGCAACCTTTTTCCTTTCTGATTTCTTTTGATACTGTCTTCATTGTATTTCCACCCAGGAACGAAAAGACATCCTGATGTTGTCCTTGACTGTACTGTGGTTGAAAAAGCATTTTCCCCTTACTCCATCAAGGGCACCCTCCAAATTCATAAAATCTATTTGGAGTTTTTCACTCATGAGCCTTTATCTCATGGAGGAAAGTTAGACACTGGTTAGGAAGAGGCCAACAGTGCAAAATAAGAATCAACAATTAGAACAGGCCCATCACGAGAGAAACATTTCTCTTGAAACCCTCTGCAATCTGAAATTAATCTCAGCAATATATTACAGAATTATTTTTCTATGTTGTTTTCACCAGGGTATCATTTAAGTTATTATGAGCCTTGCAATCAAATTAAAACAAAAAGGTGAATGGGTCAAGCACATGGGAATCAAATGTTACCACGGGGATTAAATAACTTTTTTTTTCTTGACACAAAACTATTTTGGAATTTTCTGATTAGTAAAACAATCAGTCTCACCCTTCCCAGTGAAATATGTGGTAATGCAGATGTTTGACTGTGAAAATGACCAAAGAACTCCATAATTTGGGTCAGTTTGATGCAGAGGATAAGCTCAGTGACAGGCCCGTAGAAAACTCAGGTTCAATCACGGGCAACAGACGGCAAGAATCCTTGGCAGCCAGTGAATGTAAGCAACACTGAAATGGGGAATTTAACACGGGCAAGAGAATTCCCTACATTTAGAGATGGAGAGAGAGGGAGGGACTGAGTTTTTTTTATTCTGTTCAACTACAAGCATTTTAAATGTTGTACCTTTCCCAGATCTGTGATGTGTGGAAACCACTGAAACATTTAAGCCATTTTTACAAAAAAAATGTAAAAACAAATGTAATTAAACTTTGCAAGATTTTGGTGTTCTTGCAGGACATACTACAAGATGTCAGTCCTTCTAATTTATTATATTTTATATATTTATTTATAGTGTCAACACCATGCAAAATAGTTTAAAGGCCTAAAAAATGTCTGGCTCCTGATTTTAATTTATTCTTCCATCCAACCTATAGTGGCATATTTGTATAAGTAACCCAAATATTGCAGCATATCTACAAGTTCTCCTGTCTAAGGAAATCCAATATCTGCTCAGAGTCATCTGAAGCATGGGTAGCAAATAAATTTGATAAATAAAAAAATAGATATGAATGAATACTGTGTTCCTAGAATTTTTCACCTCACAGAGAAACAGAGCATGCAATTATTCATCTTTCTTCTTTGACCTATCATATTCTTGCTATTGAAATACATCCTTTAAGAAAAAGTTAAAAGAAAAAAAAATAGCATCCCATGTGCATAATAAATCCCAGAACTAGCAAAGTTTTAATTAACAGGCCTGTTTTCAGAGAGATTTGCAATCTGCATGTAAGCAAGCAACATCCAGTCAAGATGCTAACATAGATTTGTTTGTTTGGATCTCTTCCTCCTGAAAGAAATATATTCTTACAAACATTCATTGTACAGCTCTACAAGCTACTGCTGCTTCTGATGATGATGATTCTGCAGAAACAGGGTCCATTAAACCCCCCTTTTTTTCTTTTTCCCCCCTCAAAACCTCTTTTTTACCTCAGGTTTGGTTTTTGTCCAAAAGTGAGATCATAAATTTTGGTGAGATTATTGGCGGCAAAATCCACACTGATCAAAGTCTGCGGAAGGAACTTTGGAGCCATTGTGAGCTGGAAAAAGAGAGACAAGGCCAGAGAAGGAAATCATTGTCAGAAATATCAAGGCTTGAAGCACACTCACCGTTGAGTTTTCTTCAGAATATTAAACGGCTATTTGTTCCAATGAGGAGAGGTTTTATGACAGATACCATAAAGTTGCTTCAGATCTCTCAGGATTAAGAATTTCTACCTTCCTCTCTAATACTAATAAATACCAGCATGGAATGCATTTAAGCTTTTACTTGGAAAACCGTGCTTGTTGGACTCAACAGATATATAGGAAGCACAGATTGAGAGAACAAATATATTTTTCACAGTTTGTGTGTCCTTTCAGAAATAGTTGAGTCTTCTTTTTTGGGCAAGTCCCAACAAAACCAAGAACTTGGGAACAAATCTTCCTAAATATTAATTCCACAATCCCCAGCAGAATGCAATATAAATAGGCCACATTTTTTTTTGCAGAAGACTGTTTTTCTGGTTACCTTTGAGAACCACCGAGGTGTTTCTGACTCTGTTGGAACCATGTGGAGATATAATGGGGAAACTATGATGACTATTTATTGTGGGCCAGTTGTGCACTGAACATTGAATGGGTGGAACAAAAATGATAAAATAAATATATTGCACATACAGAATGACCATTTAATATTATTTTGCTTGCCAAGATCTATTCTTAAAAAGGAAAGTGTTCTTCTAATATGGTTTTGTTGCAATATTCCTATGGGTTGACTGGTTGATTTAAGTTGATAACTCCTTACATAACATTTCATAGGGAAATACTGTGTTTCTTAGAAAATAAGACTGGGTCTTATTTTCTTTTGACCCCTGAAAAAACATTTAGGTCTTTTTGTCAAGGGGTGTCCTAATCTTTCCCCTA
The DNA here is from genome assembly GCA_032468155.1 of Oxyrhabdium leporinum. Classification (NCBI taxonomy): domain Eukaryota; kingdom Metazoa; phylum Chordata; class Lepidosauria; order Squamata; family Cyclocoridae; genus Oxyrhabdium; species Oxyrhabdium leporinum. Next base: position 135,111 of record JANHFL010001616.1, on the reverse strand, counting down.
CCCATGCCAAACCCTATTCCCTGGGTGGCCTGGATAAAGGGTCTTTAGGTAAGCTAGTGCGAATCACATTGGGGCAGCTCTGCACCCCCTGACTTGCTTCGTCCTCCATCCTCCCACCACCTCGCTTTGTTCTTCTTTGCAACGAGAATTGCAGGCACACTCACCTCGGGGTGGTGGCACCAACAGCCCTGCCCAGCAGGAGCCCGCTGCTGGCCCCTCTTCTTCTGTGGCCGCTTGCCGCCACTTGCACGCATCGCCGGGGCTCCATTTTGCCTTCAGATGCCTGCTGGAAGGCATCTGCAGCCAATCACAGCTATTTTATCTAACTATTATGAGCTGCAAAGGGCTTTCTGGAAAGCTCTGGCAGCAAAATGAAGGCCAGGGGTGCCGTGCGCGTCCATCCAGAGCCCATTTCACAGGTGCAGAGGGCTTTCCAGAAGACTCTGGCGGTGAAACGGAGGCCGGGGGTGAGGCATGCGAGCTGAAGTTTCGGAATGGCGGCTTTTTGACGAACGGGAGGAAAATGGGAAGGGGACATTTTCCTGCCTGTCATCTATTCCTCAGCATGTACTGAGGGAAGGATGGCAAGCAGGAAAGTCCCCCCTCCCCATTTTCCTCCCGTTCACCAAAAAGCCTCCATTCCAAAACTTCAGTGTTCGGAATGGAGGCTTTTTGGCGAATGCTTCCCCAAGGGGCCAGTAGGCTGCAGCTGCAGCTGGACAGTTGTTTTGTGGCATCAGGAAAGACCAATCTTTCCCTATCTCATAGAGGAAAAAAATTGGACACGAAAGTTCTGGAATATTAGTCATAGCCAGGCTTGGATTTAGCTTTTATGAAGCCCTCTTCACTGCCAAAACTGTTACATGGAAAATTGTTGTAAATGAAGGAAAGGACACAATGTTACTGGATAAGCAGTTTAGTACAGCAACTCAACAATAACAGTGCACATTGTCTGAAAAAAGCCCCGAGTTGCTGAACTTTCTCTTTATACGATGATGGCTATCCAGATTCTTAATTATCAGCTACCAGCAAATACTACGGAGCAGTGTGATTTCCAAAGAGTTATGGAGACTTTCATAACTGCACTCCAAAATTAAGAATGTCCCCTTCACTTATCACTGAGTTATTTACTGACCAAGCTAGTACATAAACCAATTAAATAACATTAATAAATAAAACAAAGCCCTTGGGCTAGAATAAGGAGGTTTGGCCAATGCAGAGCTCTAATGGAGACTGGCAGGAAATTATCTAGTGAGGAAGAAAGAAAATATTTAATGTATATAATCATTAAGAAAGTGATAACACAAGAATTTAGTGCTAATGATATAAAATGATAGAATATTAGAAACAGAATAACCAGATTTTAGGTCCTGAGCTTTCAATGTGATGCTTGTTTTGCCGCATTATTGAAATTAAATATTTTCTCCTCATAGAGCAACTTTGGTGGAGATACACTAGCTGTATGCTGATCTAAGATTAAATCATATGATTAAAATATCAGTGTTTATATAACTTCATTTCCCAGACATTTCAAATAAGGCAACAGTTTTCTCCCCTCTCTTGAAATTTCCCTAGAGAGACTTGTGGCTCCTTTTTACTGGAAGCTTTGAGGAGAGGCTGAAAATGCTTTTAATCAGATTCTTGCATTCAGAAAGGGGTTGGATTTAAACATCTAAATGGGCCTGTTGATTATTTCTATGACGCTATAAAATTTAGGGATTATTTTGTTGTCAAGGAACTCGGCAACACAAATTACGTTCCAAAATTGCAACAATTGTTAGATGATTATTTGAATCCACCATTTAAATATCTAAGATTTCAATATTTGATCTAACTTGATCTAACCCAGGGGTGTCAAACTTGATCTAACCCAGGGGTGTCAACCTTCATTTCATTGAGGGCTGCATCAGGGTTGTGTTTGACTTCAGGGGGCCAGGGGGTGGCATGGACAGGATGGGTGTGGCCAGCTCAACATCACACATTGAGGCCAGTGGTGGGCTTCAAAAATTTTAGCAACCAGTTCTCTGCCCAGTTGCTGTGTGGGCATGGACATGGACATGGGCATGGTGGGCGTGACTAGGCCCCCTGCACCATGGCGGGGGTCATTTTCACCCTCCCTGGGCTCTGGAGGCTGTTCTCGAGCCTCCAGGAGGGCAACAATGGCTTCCCTGGGCTCCGGAGGCTCATTTTTTGCCCTCCCTGAGCCTCTGCGCAGGCCTTGTATTTAACTGGGATCCAAAATGGGCCATGTGGGGACTCCTGGGAGGGGAGGGGTGTGGTCGGCAGGGCCAGAAAAGGGTGGGATTTACCAGTTCGCCTGAACCAGTGCAAACCTGTAGCAGCCCACCCCGATCAAGGCTCCATTTTCAGCCATGACAGACCCCTGCAGCCCTCTGCCAATGAAAACGGAGCTCAGAGAGGCTGCGAGAGGCATTCCTGGGCTCCATTTTCAGCTGCGATGGCCTCCTGCAACCCTCTGCCAGCAAAAAGGGAGCTCAGGGAGGATGTGCCTGGCCCTCCCAAGCTCCGTTTTCGCTGGCAGAGGCACTGCGGACCGGTCCTTCACTGTTTCCAGGGTGGGCTTGCGGGCCAGATCTAAGCACCCTGTGGGCCGGATATGGCCTGCAGGCCTTGAGTTTGACACCCCTGATCTAACCCATTCTCTAATTCTCTAATGTTCTCATTCATTTTTATATATAACAAATTCATGAAGATCCTCAAATACAGGAGGAACAATATTAAATACAATAACTTTCCCTCTGAAAGGTAATATAAATTTCATTTCAATGTCACATACAGTACATTTAAAGAAAAGTGAAGATTTTAATAGGAGAAAGAAAATATGAGTTTAGAGAACTATTTTAAGAAAAATCTGCAACTGATGTGGTTCCTCTAGGGAAAGGTACATACATTTTTACTGATAATATATAAAAATGTGGTTGTGTTCAGGTTTGTTCTTTTATGTATATCTTATCATTAAGCAAATGTGTATCATATATCCCCTTAAATCTCTTTATATTATTAATAATTTTCATAGCATTGTTATGTTGCCTCTGTTGCCTAGCTCTCATCTAACTGCTGTGGTAGTTTCCCTTAATTCCTCAAACTTCAAACCCACAAAGTTTTATCTGCCAAGGTATTATATTCCAGTTTACTTCCTTTTATTCTGGCTGGGAAATACGGGAATCACAGGGCTACATATTGGAGGACATCAAGTGGGGAGAAATAGCAACTCTTTTAACATTTGCTAACCTGGTTATTTGCAAGGTACAGGTAATTCAAATTCTCCAGCTGGTCAAATGTATTCTCTGGAAGCCCTTAAAAAATATGAATACAGTATTTTGACAATTAGTATCTCACTGGTTGTAACCACTGCAATTTTTACCTCATAAAATATTTTATGTGTGTTATAATATTGGTTGCTGCTGGTGCTATTTGAATACGGATTCAAATTTTTAAAAAGGTGATTTTAATTATATACTTTGGGATCATCCAAGCAAATACTCCTGGTACATTGACTATTTTGAACAGCAAATTCCTGCTTCAATTGATATTGGTTGTGTAGAACTATAGACTATTATCATGATTAGGATAATGATAACCATAGTCCTAGTCCTTACTTGCCAACTATTTGTTCAGCAACTGTTTAAACTTAACAGCAGCAGTGAAAATAGAGATTTGTGACCGGTCCTTGAAATTGTGGCCATCACAGCATTCCCATGGTTAAGTGATTGCAATCTTAGTGCTTGGCAGCTGGTGTGCCATTAAGACAGTTGCAACATCATGTGGACACATTATTGGCATTTGCAACCTTCATAACAAGCAAGCCAAGTCAGTGGGGAAGCCAGAAGGAAGTCACAAGGTATGGTTATGAACATTACGTTTAATGAACCACGGTGATTTACTTATTAACTGTGGCTGGAACTGATGGAGTAAGCTGGTGCAGTCACATGACATCACACTTAACAACCATACTGCTTAGCAACAGTGTTCCTGGTTCATACTGTGGTTAGTAAGTGAGGCCTACATGCATATCCAAATGGTTCAAATAGTATAGATTGTTACAGAACAGGAACAGAGGATTATCATCCATTTAACGGCAATCTAGATTAAAGATAAAAATCCCCAAGAGGAATTTTTGAAGTTATCTGCCTCACAATTAGCTACATTAGAGCAGCAGACTGCGGATATTAGATAGATACTGTCTTCCCAATGCTGAGGAGATATTATTTATTTAAAACACAACATTTTCTTCCAATTTTGCATCTATACATAAATGATTATTTTGCTAATTTTGTGCAAGAGTGGTGGTTTTTTTTCTTTTAATCCCCCCTCCTTTTTTTCTTATATACAAATAAATCTTTCAGTTTTAGAAAATGGATCCATCAAACTGTTGGTTCAACCACAATAAAGCTCCTCAGGAACATAATTCTTTGCCAGGAAAAAAAGCAGGGCCAGGATATGAAATATGGCCATTTTTCCCTGTAATATCGTCTTTGCTGGCTATTATATTTACTTTTAAGCTGTTTTGGATTTTCCAGCTTACCTTTGGATGTGAGTCTATTGTTTTGTAAATTCAATGTTTCTAGCCAGGGGAGACGTGCAAGCTGTTCTGGAATGATTGTTTCTATCTGGTTGTTCTAAAAGAAAAGATGCATTAAAAATAAAAGATATTAGCCGAAAGCAATTGATTCCTAGTTAACTTCATTGCACAAGTATTCTTTTCAAACAACAGGATCAACTGACTGGCAAAGAGACCACTCTTGAATGTGCTTATGCAGTGATACAAGTAGTCTTCAATTTACAACGATTCGTTTAGTGACTGTTTGAAGTTACAACGGCACTGAAAAAAGTAACTTATGACCAGTTTTCACATTTACGACCATTGCAGCATCCCCATAGTCACGTGATCAGAAATTGGACACTTGGCAACTGGGATGTATTTATGACAGTTGCACTGTCTTGGGGTCTGTGATCACCATTTTAACCTTCCCAGCCAACTTCCGACAAGTAAAGTCAATAAATGGGAGAAGCCAGATTCACTTAATAATCCTGATTCACATAACAATTGCAGTGATTAAGTTAACGAATGTGTCAGAAAAGGTCATAAAATAGGGCAAAACTCACTTAACAACTGCTTTGCTTAACAATGGAAATTTTGAGTTCACTTTGGTGGTAAGTCAAGGACAATTGTTTAATTTTGGCTGTGACTACAATAGGCCTATTAAAATAGGGCCAGGACTGAAATAATTCCTCTGAATTCACTCAAAAGCTTAGGCATAGCCATTAATTATGTTGTTATTGTTGTTATTCGTAGTGATTTGCAGCAGTTTGGATAGGAAGGTTTAAAAAATGCTTTGAAGTATGTGGGAGTGAAACATAGCACCAATTTGCAGCTCCCTAACTCTGAAATTTTCCCCAAGATTGGGCAAGTGTTCTTCCCCCCCAGCTTTTTGTGTAAATGATATGAAAACAAGTATCTTAGATCAGTGTGCACTTTGCCAGGTAAACAGGCTCTCAACTTATGACCACAATAGAGCCCAACATTTATGTTGCTAAGTGAAACATTTGTTAAGTGAGTTTGCCTCATTTTACAACTTTTCTTCCCAAAGTTGTTAAGTGAATCACTGTAGTTATTAAATTAGTCAACCTGTTGTTAAGTGAATCTGGCTTCCCCCTTGACTTTGCTTGTCAAAAGATCACAAAAGGGAATCCCATGACCCCAGGACACTGCAATGGTCATAAATATGAGTCAATTGCCAAGCATCTGAATTTTGAACACATGACCATGGGCATGCTACAACGGTTGTAAGTGTGAAAACTACTCATAAGTCACTTTTTTCAGTGCTGTTGTAACTGAGAACGGTCACTAAACAAACTCTTGTAAATCAAGGACTTACAGTAATTGCAGCTGGTCCTCTTTAGCCACTGCCTCCTTCAGCAACCAATCGCAGTTATAACAGTAAAAGTAACTTTGCAACCAATCCTTGAATTTACAACCTTCAGAAGATAAAGCAAACAAAAGCTGAATTATGATCATAAGCATAATCACGATTTCCATTAGCGACCGAATTGCTTATCCCAATTGTGGTCACTAAACAAGGACTACCTCTATTGAGGTCATGAGTGAGCCAATTGTCACTAAACAAGGACTATCTCTACCTTTTTCCCACTAATCAGTTTTAAAAACTCAGTTACAAGCTTTGCAGTGAACAAATATTACAAGGTGACTAGAAGGCAAGGGAGCTTGCCTCATCCAAGAGGTGTTAGTCCTCGTTTAGTGTTGCTATACCTGTAAGGAAAGGTGGCTTGTCATTTCCGGGACATCCATTGGGAATTCTTTCAGTGAAAATCCACCACAATCCACAATTCCTTCTGAGGTGCAGGTGCATTTTTTCGGACAATCTCGAGCCAAGGAAGTATCTTGATGATTGAGTAGCTCAGGAGAATGTTCTGGGAACTCGTTGCTGTCTTCGTTGTTCTGTCCTTGAATCCTGCTGGAGTTAAGTACCAATAGCCACAGCACCAGAAACAGGAACAGGAACTTCAGGTACATTTCCACTGAAAGCAAGGAAATAATACAGAGTATTGGGGATTGCTGCTAGCTATTTTTCATAAATAGGCACACTCTTCTATAATGGAAAAACATTTTAACACAAAAAAAACAGAAAAACAAGTGGGTAAACCTTATTTACTCTCAGGTATAACCAATCAAAGGTTCTGTAAGATGATTACAAAATCTGCTAATCAAATTTAGAACTTTTCAAAATAGGAAAAAGAACATGTATCTTGTGGGCACCAATAAACCTTTGTAAAGCTCCTTTATGTTCTTTTAGCTCCTATTCCTATACCCTTGATTTATTCCTTTTAGATTATTTTAATTTTTAAAAAATATAAAGATGGCATCCTACAAAAGGAAGAATCAGCTTTTATTTATAATAAAGCATCTGGGTTGTATATATCTCCATAGATATTCTTAGAAAAATAATGGTAGATTGCTATACCTAGAGTTTGCTTGGAAATGGCACATCGACCCTGAAAAAATAATAGACTGATTATGGATCCATGGAAAAACCTGACTAGGATATCAGCTGAGATATGGGGGTTTGTGATTAATAATGATCAACACAGCAGTCATTGTATGATAAGTATTCACAACATAACCTAAACTTTCAAAATATGTCCATTAGCCCCAAAATCCTACTTCTAAAAGTAAGTATTGTAACAGAAGACCAATCATTATTATCTTAGTATTTGTGTAAACCAAGAAAAAAATTGCTGATAAACTTTTTCTTAATCTTACAGCACAAAGCTATAGCAGCTCATAACCAAATTTGTCAAGTCTTTCTTACCTGGTATGCTTTTAATAATCACTGCTGATGCTATTTAAATTTAATTAATTGATTAATGAATAATTAATTCTCTGCCTTTCTCTCATGAGCTGTTCCCATTTTTCCCATAAGAACAGTCCTGTGAGGTGGGCTAAAAGAGCAATTGTCCCAAAGTCACCAATGAGTTTTGATGGAGGAGAGTGGATTTGAACTCAGTCTCCCCAGTGTCAATCCAACTCCACGCCCCACAACATTTTTACCATTCCAATTACACCATGGCAGCCATTTTCCAAGTGGGCAAGCACTCAATCACTACCACTGTGGCAACCAGAATGCCCATAATGTGATTTCCACTATAGCCACAACCCATTGTTCACTTATTTTATTCTAAAAGATAAAGGCTTCCCTCTCAGTCTTGTCCAACTAGGGCACAGTACTCATCTTGGCCGAAGGAGCCAGCGTTGTCAAAAGTCGATTTCCATGGTCATGTAGCCAGCATGGCTAGACACCAAAGGTGCATGGAATGCTGTTACCTTCCCACCAAAGTGGTACCTATTAATCTACTTTCATTTGCATGATTTTGAACTGCTAGAACTGGGGCAAAGCAAAGGGAGCTTACTTACCCCATTGTGTTGAGCTGGGGTGTCCAACCCAGACTGTCAGCTCTCCAACTGACAAGCTCAGCTTGTTTAACCGCTGAACCATAAGGCCCCTACTTTCATTCTAAATGACTGGAATAGCTGCTCTCCAGGGCAACTGCTTTAATTTCAGATGAGGTTACCTGAAGACTTTTTACTCTTTCCCAGTGTGGAAGTTGTTATTGTTTATGTGTGCCATTTAAACAATAATTATTTAGAATATTAAATTATTGGACTCGAGAATGCTGACTCAAGAATTCTGGGAGTTGAAGTCCACAGATCATAAAGGACCATAGTTGCCCACCCTTGATCTATATCAGTATCCTATACTTAATAGTATTATTATGCATCTTGTGTATACTGAATGTGTATTGCCTACATATGTATTCATAATAACCTTATAGGGTAGATTTTTCACTCCCAAGACTTAGGGTCCAACAACATATTATATTAATAAAATAATTGTTTGGATCCTCTCCATTTTGTTGCTAATTTCTTTGGAGATATTTTCCATCACACCTCTTCTTTAGCTTGACATTTTTCCCAGTGTTTAATTTTTCACAGTATGACCACTAAGAACAAACCAAAGAGTGACCATTTTTCAAAAACAAAATGAGTCATTTAATTTACTGTGTTGAAAGCCAGTTGATGGGTAAAATCTTTGGCAGACTTAGTTCTTTTCCTATCTGCCTAGTTGAAGGGCTTCCCACCCCTCTGAGTAGGCAAAAAACTAAACTACCATGGTATTTGCTCTCCCTCTTGTTAATATTTAGCCTCCCTTTGTTGCCTGTTTTCAATCACTGCAGTCCCCTGACTTCCTACCAAAGTAATAACTTAATAACTTAACAGAAAAAGACTTAACAAATAATACACACCTTTAGGTTGCCCTTGGATGAAGTCAGAATGTAGGAGAAAGTCTTACTCAACACTGGTTTAGCTAAGGATAACTGAATTTTCCCTCAGGGGCTGGAGACAAGATAAAAACCACCTCATGGCAGAAAAATAAATATTGTTCCCAAAGGCATGCTTGCAAATGAGCAAGTTCCAAAGTTCATAAATGTGTAATATTCTGTTTCAAACAGAATATTATTGCCTCAAACCATGCAAGTCTTTTGATATTTAACTTTATGTTCCACATTAGTGAGCCTTTCCAAAGATCTCCCTAGGGTTTAATTCTAACTTCAGTGTCAGAAACTGGTCCAAGCTATTTGTTGTCTACACTCCAATTTCAATCATCAGATCTTAAATGACTTCCATTATCAATAAAATTTCTGGCATATTATACATCTTACTTAACTGATGACGAGTATTTTTGTTTTTCTTTGATCTCCGTCTCTCAAATATGCATACACACACACACATATCCTACACATGAACATATATGCAGTCTGCATAAAGAACAAGTACATATGAATATACACCCTAAATACACACACACACACACACACACACACACAAACACAGATCAATATAAATGGATGCAGTGTTGAAATGAAAAGTCACATGATAGGTTACCTAGATTTTAAAAAACATAACAAAATAAGAGTTGCTGGTTTAAGAGCGTGTCTCCAGGCTTTGCTTGCAAGGAGCAAGATCCTCATGCTTTTGGCATGAGGCATCGATCTTTCCCTCCTCTGAAGCAACAGCAGCTCAGATAGCCCTGGGACATGCTTGGGATAAAGAAACATCTGCTAGGTTTCACAAAGTAGGTAATAGCATCAGGCAAGTTATTCCAATTCCTTTTTTTAGTTCAAAAAAAATCTCGAGGCACTTTGCTTTTTGAAAACCTCGGTTTATATAAAGTGCCTTGTTCAAAGCTTGTCCTCACTTCAAGCCTCTGCCAAGACCTCACCAAGGGTTGGCTAAAATCCTGTGACACTCTACCAAGCACAGTATAAAGTTACTAATTTGATGGTTAAAACTTTTTGGATGGGTTTTTTTTTCAGGATATAAAACAGAACCTCCACCAATCAAGTCATAGAATCTCTGTTTCACTGTGGTTAGGAACAATGTCTCTAGAGTGCTTGAATAGGCAAGGAATTGTTTGAAAGTTATCTCCTGGGGGTGGGGGAAGCAATTGGACATGCACAGAAAGTAAACAGTCAATGACTCCTGTGCCTTCAGGCCTCTGCTTTGCCCCTTATTGTTTCCTGTATTACTTGTTCAGCACTATTAGGTTATGCCGCTTTGAGTATTCAGAATGATTTTCCAAAGAGCCCCTGCTATTTACCATTTACAACAACCAGGCAACTAAAAAGTTAAAAGTTCAGAAATAAACTCACCTCAACTTTGTGGACAGTGATGGAAGTGTCTGGAAAAAAAATGTCTCTCTGGTCCCCCCCACCAAAGGCTCCGTTTGCTCATGCCATGGCAATTATACACGCCGAGTGCCGAACACTTTCCCCCTTTCCCGAATCAGAGGCTTTCCAGATGTGATCAGCATAACTAGAAAGGAAGGGGGGAGAGAGAGGAAAAAGAGAGAGAGAGAAACAACTTCTCCACCAAAGAGAATTTCCTGTCCTTTTCTATGCAGGAAGGAATTTTCCAAAGTCATCATATGGGAAAATGTAAGTGAACAGGCTGAAGAATGTGGGAGATAAAATATGAGAGAAATTCATAGCTGTGATATGAATTCAGTGGCTTGCGCACTCCCAACCATTTTTATCAGCAGAACTGCGGGAATAACAAGCAAAGTGAAAGAGAGAGCAGCCAATTTATCCTAGGCAGCCTAAAAAGTGAAGAAAATATTTTTAAAGCCTTGCCTTTTCCTAATTAGCATTGCCATTTGAATATTTTCTGCTTTCTAAATCTCAAGCTTGATTCCCACTGACACAAATTACTTTGTACATGGCATACGCTTCTTGAATGTAAACAGGGGACGATATCATTTTTCCTAATCATTTTTTCTCATTGCTTGGGGTTTTCCACTCCACTTGATATTTTCCTCAATGGCAGGCTCACATACTTCACATATATGGGATATGAACAGAGCATGCTGTCTTATTCACCTTTTTTTTCAAGGGACTACTCAATTTCTTCATGGAATTGAGGCAGCTGCTACTATCATTTCAAACACTTCCAGATGAAGTGAGGAGGAGAGTGAAACAATCCCTTTAAGGCCAGCTTTTAAATAAGTCAACAACTTAAACAAATGCCCTTGGATTGACTGGCAAGATACCCGTGGGAACTATGCAAATTCTTATCTCAGATACTAAGCCTGAGATTCTACAACTGTTTTTTTTTTAAATCCACTGTATTTATTTGGCTGTGTTTAAATTTATGTTGTTTCATCTCCATCACCACTTCTGAACTGGTTTATTTTCACTGGGTTGGAAATATATGATTTCCAAAAGGCAGGAGGAAAAAGAATGTGTGCATCAAGTGTATCGACTGTTTTATGCAAAGCTACTCAGTATGGAAAATGTATTTTACACTTTTCTATTCTGTATGTCTACAGGCTGGAATCCAGAATCATACATGCAACATAGATTTCAGAAAGCAGAATAAATGCATTTATTTCAAGGTTCAGAAAAGTCCTGGGTTTGGGGAAGTGGGAAACTTTTCATCAAAACATGAAACCTTAACCAGTAGACTTTTTTCCAGCACCTCAGTTCCCCAAATATGACATATACTTTATTTCTCATGTTATGATTTGTTTCTGTGTTCATTGCTGGTAGTTTAAAAAAAACCTGTAAATTGTTATAACCTGCAAGTTGTTATAAGGAAAACAAGGAAAAACAAAGTCCAGTTGCCTTTTGAAAATGTACCTTTCGGACATCCATGACCTGGATGACTGAGAATCTCCACAGGCAAAGCAAGTATTATGCTACTTTCAAAAGCAACTGATGGAAAAGAAAGAGAAAAAAAGTATTTCAGGGCATTATTTTAGAACAAAGGGAACTTGAAAGTTTACACACCCCTTTTGTCTACTGAAGCTAGTCATAATATGGATGTTATCCAATTATGGGTTTTTGGATTTTTTCTAGTGGATTGACAAAACTATGGGTTGTTTTTTTAAAATCACCTTAAAATTCTATTTTGAACGGAAATTTGAGAATGAGAGGAAAAATTGGCTGACTTGTACCACACAAAATACTTTGTCAGCCTTTTAATCTGGCATTCTCCAGATAGGATGCTAGCTGGGAATTAGGAGAGCTGAAATCACACACTTCTAAAAGTTTTGATCAGAGTGGCTTGGGAGGGGAAATGAAAAGAGAAGAGAAGAATAACAAAGTGAACTGAGTTTTATTTTGCTATCTTTGGGGAACCATACAAAAAAGAGAAGGAGACAGTAAGGAAGCCTTAAAATTAGCTTGAATTATGGAGGGAAATCAGATCTGCCAATTGATCTCTGCCATCCAGAGTCATTTGCTGAGATGGCTATAGAACTCAATCAATCAAATAAATAATAAAAATCTCAAGGATCCGATGGTGTGAGAAAAAGAACTTTTCTGTGCAAGAAGTTTGAGCTGCTCTTGGATTGGTTTCACATCCTGTGATCTCACTCGTACTTTTTCTTCAAGAGTTAAGCCAATTCATTTCCCTCCAAACTGCAATGGGCAACAAGGAAAAGCTTGGCCTAAAATCTAAGGGAGAAGAAGGGAAATTGATGCTAAGTTCTATTAGTTCTTACCTTTCGCTTTGTCAGGGAACGTGCACCACACAAAGAGCAAGCTTATGACCTGGTTTATTTTTATTTCATATATTCCCATTTATTGTTTACAAGGTTTATCAACCTCCACATTCCAGGAGCTCTAAGCTATGTTCATAATCAGAATACAGTACAGAGTAACAATACATCAATCAATCAATAACAGAAATTGCAAAGATATTCCTCCAGCTGAATTTAGCGCCCAAAAGACATACGACAAAAGTTATCAGAGAGGAGCAGCTACTAAGAAGGGCAATCTACGTGCCCTCCTGTTGTACTCCGAAACTTCCAGCAGGAACTCTCCCTTTATCTGGGTCTGGTAGACAGAATGCACCTGGGAAAGGCGATCCCTAAGACACCCAGGCTCTGAGCCTTCTAAGGATTGATAGATAATAGCCAGTTCCCAAGCTGCTTTTCCACAAGGCAACAGGAATTTCTTGACTTTTTTCCTTGAAAATGTCATCCAAGAAGCTTCTTCAGATATTCTTAAAAGAGAAGTGAAACCTTTTCAAGGAAAAAAAACCCAAGGAAGTCAAGTTGCTTTTTGGAAAAGCATCTATGGGACAACCATGATCTGGATGATTGAGAATCGCCACAGACATAATAGTCCCTTGAAACACACCAGTAGCTAAAGTAGTGTCATGACAGTGCATAAGCTCTGGCATTTTACCCTGGGTGAACATTCTGGATGGTCTTCAAAGAAAGTCTGATGATGAGTTCAGCTTCTCCTTGTATAATTCTAGTTTTAGAGCTTAGAAAGCTTGCTTCTAGAGCAGCTATTTGACTTCTGACAAAGGTGAATGGGTCACTTTCAGAATCTCAGAATTGTACACTGCCTTGCCTGTTAGGCATCTCATGGACCACCAGAAACTTATGTCCTAGCCTTTGAATCTCTCTCTCTCTCTCTCTCTCCCCCCCTCACTCTCTCCCTCCCTCCCTCTCTCAAGATTTTTATTTCTGATTGTTTGCAGAATATACAGTATGTAGCCTCATAGGTATTTTCTACTGTGTAGTATTTAAATAATTTTCATAAAATCTTTACGCCCCATAAGGAGAATGAAACAATGAGCAGAGGATGGGAATATGGTACATTTTATGGACCCAAATTGTATTAAGATTGGAAAGATAATCCTCAGTTATTGGATTTTCTAGGTACAGCCCTCCTCCCTTGCATTTGATCTACATTTTTAGACATTACGTTTAGATTATATTGAAAGTGTTTTTGTATTGTACTTGGAAAGTTTAAATGAGTAGGCAGTGTGTGGCATCTGGGCCCCCTGGAAACCCCCACTGTCAACATTCAGTGACAAAAATCACTATATGCTGTAATATATCACCAAACAAGATCAGGCGCATTAAACCATTTAATAAGCTTGAGGTATGTAAAACTACCTCAGATCACAGAAATATTTAAAGACTAAATAAGTTAATAGGAAAAAAAATGGAGGGAAAATGTCCACCCAGTTTTAGGATTCCATCTCACTTTTCTTTGCAGCCAAAAATATTAGTAATATTAAAAAAGAAAGTATCAAAAGGCTTCTAGCCATTGATGAATTAACCTGTGGTACATTATTATCACTGATAGTTCAGAATATGAAGCACCCTGGAACGTGAGCTGCTTCTAGAATACAGTATTTAGGAGCTTGCCGTATCCGTTCCCTTCTCCAGTGTCTACTCCCCTTCAATAAAAAAAGAAGTCAGTCTCATACTGTAGTCTCTTAACTACCTTAGCAGCTAAGCAATCCC
>JANHFL010001616.1:109355-120645 GCA_032468155.1 Oxyrhabdium leporinum | reverse complement strand
AGTTGAAAAAGTCGTAAAACTCTATTTTAGAAGGGAAAGCTGAAAGGGACATTGTGATTTTAATGATAGTTTAAGTTAGATTTGAATGATCGGTGATACCTTTTTCTTCCCCTCCCCTTGGCCCTCAAAGCAGTTTAAAAACAACCTGTCTTCACTGTTGAACAGTTTTGAAATCCAGGAGGACCATGTGGCGATCCCTATAAACCAATCAGTATTCTCTTCAGTTGATTAATGGAAGAAGGCTGAAAATGCTGTTTAATCAGTTTGAAATCCCCTAATGTGGATTCTCGAGGAAAAACAAAATGAAAATCTCCTTCCTTTTCTAAACAAAACAAAATACATAAGGTATTGCAATCCCACCCACCCCCTCCACCTTGCGAAGGTTTATGGGGCAGTGGGATTTCTAAAATATGGAAACACACATGTAGAGACACAAAAATACCTCTAAAGGTTAATATTATAATTTTGGCAGCTTTTCCCTTTGGCAGCTTTTCTCTAGTCATTGGTGCCTGTTGTTACAGATGCTGGAACTGTGATGGAGGTAACTCCTAAGCAATGCAGACAGGATTGGGGATTGCATTCAAAAATGTAGCCAGAGTTTACCCAAAAGGTATTAAGCGTTTGTAAATCCTTTCAATCTTCCCTCAGGCAGAGCTGTTCAGGCAAACATAGCTACAGAAAAGAGAGACAGGTTAGCATTCTCTCTTCTCTTCAAGAACTGGCAATTTTCCTTCCCCCCTTTCTTTATATGACAGACCAGCTGGCATGCAAAATTACCAAGCATTTTTTAAAAACAATTTCCCAGCTATCTTGAAACAGAAGGATCCTTCTGGACCCAGGCTGGGGAGTCATAAAAGAAACACTCGATATGTTATTAACACATCAACAGTTAAAAAGGAATTAGAAAAGTGAGCCTGGGCATCTGGCAAATATATACATATTGTATATAGTACATCTTATATATAGTATATACATCTTATAGATAGCACATATATATTTAGTACATTTATACATATAACCTAGACATCCTTTAGATATGTTGGTTTTAGCTCCCAGAATTCCTTAGTCAAGGTGATCCTTGGTTAATTCTCAGAATTCTGGGAATTGAAGTCTGGAGGATTCCTTGATTGGGAAAGACTATATTTAAAAAAAAATAAAATGTGAGAAGCAACTTATCCCTCGGTACAACTGGCATTCCAAAGGGGATGTTTCTGCGAGAGCAGCTGGTAAGCCAACACATGCAGTTCCATTTGCACGAGTGGCGGCACACATGCTCGCTGCTTGCGCAAATGCAGTGTGCACACACACTTGCCCGCTGCTTGCACGAATGGGATGCACATGCGCACTCCCCAACCACTTCCGCGGCCCGATTCCAAAGCCCCGGTAGTGGGCCGTAGCCTGGGGAGGTTGGGGACCCCGGACTGCGCAAAACCTGATGCTGATTCATTGGTCAATAGCGATTAAGTGAAAGCCAACTTGGAATGAAGAATGTGTGAGTTGAACCATTTATAACTGGGATCAGCAGTGATCAAAAACAAAACATAATTTGCTTAAATTAAAAATGGCAAAATTCCTGAGTTATTCATGGAAGAACGGCTTGCACATAACTATTTTGGCTAATAAAACTATCTAAAGGTGAGTTAGCGCCACCTAGAGATACTGTATTATGCTGACCATAGCTTCATACTAAGTATCTTTGGTGGAATTACTTTGGAGACAAAGAAATGTTATATTTACAGCATGTTTCAGGAAATATAGCATAGTGTGTGTGGCAGTGTTGCTAAAACTGATTAATGAGAAACATTAGAAGTCATTATCCTGATCACAGTTTAATGCATTTTTAACCCATGGGCTAATTTGCTCTAGATTTTGATCAGAGAAAACAATTTAGCGAACTTTACAGTTTAAGCAAAATGAGAAAACATAGTAAATATTTTTAACATTAGTATTAGATGCTCTCATGCTATGGAGGATAACAGGCAGCAAGGGATCTCCAGCACTTGGTCTTGGGTAAGTACGTCAGCATCTTCCCATGTGATATTTAGCCTTCCATGATTTTGATCCACAATTTTATAATCATTATTCCATCACATTAAATATTTACAGTACATATATTGCATGTTAGCTATATATGGATAATTCTTGCTTAATTTGTGTCTGAAGATTATTCAACTCCACTCTTATCTTTTTCCAGGTAGAATGACTTATCAGCTGACTAGTGTTGATGAAAGTTATAGTCTAATGCGGGGGTCCCCAATCCCCAGACCAGCACCTCTCTGCGGCCCAACCGGAACCAGGCTGCATAAGTAAAGCCTCTTCTGCGCATGCACAGGATCCAGGCAGTGCGCCACCCCACGCCACCACCACCCCAGTCTGTGGAAAAACTGTCCTCCACAGAACCAGTCTCTGGCACCCAAAAGGTTGGGGGCCACTGGTCTAACATAGTGTTTCTCAACCAAATCATCTATATATCTTATTTAATATCTTATTAATATATATTCCCAAACCTATTACAGCATACTATAAAAATATTCCAAGAAAAACAGAAAGATCTCATACCAGTCACAGGAGTAGCCTATAAAATTATTTTGGTAGAAGTGTTATTAAATGTACAAAGGTATATAAAGTGTGAAAGGTTTTAGATGTACTTTTTAATCCTGACTCTTCATTACTTTGTTTTAAAAGCCTGTATTCATTTGTTTTAAGCTGGATACCCCATAAATTGTAATACAAATCCTTTTAACCTATCAAAATACATTATTTTTATTTCAATATGCAAAACAACCTTTTTCATTGTGCAGAGTTGCTTTCATGCTTAACGTGACTAAGTTATACTGAGTGTTTATTATAATGAATATGGCAAAAAAAAAGAAACCACTGATGCAAACAGAAGATTTGATTTAAATTTACTAAGAAAGTTGCAGAACAGAATACATTACCTCCGACAGAATGAATTAAAAAAATAGCATATTATAAAGGAATTTATTAAAGAATCACCAGTTTCCTTATCTAAGTATATCATAATTAAACCAATTAAGTGTTTAAAAAGTATTTATCTTTGTCCTTATAAATATGCAGAAAAGCACTGCAATAATATTAATTACAATAGTGTTGTCTTAGCTCCATTAATGCAAACAAATTGACTTCTCATCCAATCTTTGCAAAGTTAAGTCAGGAAGCAGCAAATTGTTTCAGATAGTAACATCCAAAGAAAAGTATACTTAATTCTGTTCAACTTTGGGAACTTTGGACTTCTTCATTACTTCTCTGACCTTTGGAAAAAATAATGGGTTGTGCAAAGCCATCTGTGATATGTCAGCAGGTTGTATATACAAATATATGTATATATCTGCCCGGGGGGGGGGGGGGAATCCCTCTACTTGGCCTTGCCTAAAATAGCTCAGTAGATTCCAGCCGAAATACAAGATTTTTTCTTAATCGGCTATGACAAGTATAAAAGAATAAAAATGAAACCATGGAGACATTTTTGCCAACAACCCACATTTTCTTTCCTGCTGCTCTTAGTGTAAAAAATGTACAAAAAATTATGGCTCACTGATCTCTCATTTTGCACACTGTAAAGTGATTTTAGATGGATTTGCATCAGAGTCTGTAACATACCACATGGTCTTGGATACTTTAATGTTAATATTTTACCAACTTTGTAATGGGAGGCAATGCCAAAATTTCAATTTAACAAATGCTTCAAGAAAGTTAAAGTCAAATACATGTATCTGGAGAACATGCTACTTCCAACATCTAGTTCCAGCCTAGTTCTTAAAGAACTTGTTTTCCAAGTTTCATTTCATCTTGAAGTCAGAGTAGCTCAAAGCTTAGCTTTGCCTGCTTGGAGCTGTAGATTCTGTAGCTTCATAGCCATGCCCATATTCCCAGAAATTTTCAACTTCCCTTGAAAGAAAGCCTAGATTAAAAAAACCAAAACAGAATTACATTTCACTTGTTAATGTATTCATTCAATTCTAAATAAAATGTCTTCCAAGATCAAGCCTTTCAAGGTGGAAGCCAAATAATTTGAGGCTAAGTAAGTGACTTTATTTTAAGATTCTCTTTTTCAAGTGTGTGTAAATTGTAACCTTCAATAAGATCACTATTTTTAAAAAAAGCAAAATGTATTTATGGAAATAGCCTCTGTGGACCATATTTAAGCAAAGACTCTGAACTAAGTCAGAGTCCCTCTTTGAAGGGGATGAGCGATACAGAAATGTGAAAAGCAAATAAAATAAATAAGCTTGTGCTCACAACATCTAGAATTAATTTAACTGTCATTTAATCTAAAATAATTGAGAGGGGAAAATAGGGCAAGCTGTTTTCATTAATCCTCTGCGATAAAGTAAAAGAGGTATTGAAGGTGGTATGATTTATTTTGCTTTTTACTTACGGTCTGAGGATTCATCTTGCCCGTCATCAGCGACAGCAAATCATCATCACTCATTGCAATTGTACAGTCAGCTTTCTTATCTATAGCGGCCAGAAAATGAATATTTGAAATATTGAGCAGGACACTAATTACTAAAACATGATCTTTGTACTTAGGGATATTCTACTTTCAAATTATAGGTAACTAGGTAAAAGTAGGATATCAAAAGTTTACAAATATTGATGGCAGACAAGTCAAAATTATAGCTGATAATGTCATGTACGTACAGGTAGTCCTCAACTTACAACCATTTGCTTAGTGACCATTCAACGTTACAACAGCACTGAAAAAAGTGACTTATGACTGTTTTTCATACTTATGACTGCTGCTGTATCCCCATGGTCACGTGATCAAAATTCAGCCGCTTGGCAACGGGTTCATATTTTTGATGGTTGCAGTAACCTGGGTCATGTGATCAACTATTGAGAACTTCTGACAAGCAAAGTCTTTGGGAAAGCCAGATTCATTTAACAACCGTTTACTAACTTAACAACTGCAGTAGATGTACTCAAAAAAGTAAGCAGGGTTAGAACAAAATAAAAATTTGATTAAATTTAAATATGAATAAATTCAAGTATAATGTGCTACAGTTCATATGATAACTCCTTATATATTAATAATTTTCCCTATCACCTACAAAATTATAAACCAGTAGCATTTTTAGTAGGGATAGGTGACCACCAACAAAATTTTGGTGGTCTACATTTAAAAATGTTGGTTGCTTACTTGATCTTTGCATGGGAACTGTCAATATTATAATCAATAGCATTTTTCATAACACAGACAACTAACAGGCAGAAAAGTCAATAATGCTGTATCCAGAAGCGAAGGGAAAAAGGGAACTAAAATATTTCAAACATTTTCTTCTGCCCTCCATTTCAAATGCAAGTGTTTTAAAATTGGCAACTTGCAAGAAAGCGTCACATCAAGAATGCGTAGCTTATATTACTTTTCCTGTTTATTAAAAAGTGTATCATAATACATCCATTTACTTGCAGATCTAATGATACATTCTCTAATTATGCCCATTCCTATACTTCATCCACGCCCACAGTATATAATTTGTTACCCTTTTAATCCAACAACAGAAGAATTTTTTTAAAAAATGACACTCACCAGTGTTAATATCCACACAGCCTTTACCATTTTTCACATCAACTATCCAAGTAGCTTCTTTCCCCTCAGGACCATCTTTTACTTTAAAGGCAAAAATGCCACCAATTTTCTTGACATACTGTTCTCCTTCCTATAATCATAATGTAAAAGTTACAATCATTTAAAAAGATGATCTTAAACTGGGCATGTGCGACATATTTTCCACATGCTAAAAGCCTTGCAGACATTACTCATTAATCTGAGTGAATGATTACCAACAACATTATATACGGCAGTCCTTCGGGTCTGAAGAAGATGCGCTGTGGTACAGTTCATTTGTGAGCTCTACAACCCCAGTCTGTAGTCACCGTGTTCTCCGGTGGCATTGCTCATGGTTTTCTATCAGTTTTGGTGGCGCCTGTTTTTAAAGCCAGTGGAGACACACAGCTCACCTGGTCAGCAATCCAAATAACATTAGCAAATATGATATACAACTACTTTGAGTTGGAGACTTGCAGGAGCAAGTGGAAACACTTAAGAGGATGACAATTTCTTGGATTAAAGGATTTGCTGTCGGAGGAAGAAATGGGAAGAGGGAGTTAAATCAATAAATGAATGATTAGGAAAAGAAAATCCCAAGTACAGCTGAAATGAAGAAATAGCTCCCACATGCTCTGTTTGTAAGATCACACTGAACAAAAGACAAAAAACTGGGGCCTTGAAAAGCATAATGGCCACAATTACTACCTGAAGAAGACAAAGAACAGAATTCTAATAATAATTGACTTCCTAATAGGAAGAACAGAATGAATGTGTACTTTCCAGACCCTCTGCTCATAAAATATTGTATCTTTTTAGATTACAGATCAAGAACGATGATGTAGTTGTTGCCAATGTTACCCACTGCCAATGGTAGTGATAATTTTATTTCTTTAGAACAGGGATCCCCAACCCCCAGGCCATGGACCAGCACCAGTCCGTGGCATGCCAGAAATTGGACCACACAAACAAGTGGTTTCCATGGGATTCAGGCAGCATGGGAAACCACACCCTCTGTGGTCTGCGGAAAAACCTCTCTCCATGGAACCAGTCCCCGGTGCCCAAAAGGTTGGGGGCTGTTGCTTTAGAAGTAATCCAAGGTGGCTGACATTTTTTTTTAAAAAGTATCACGAACAATTACAGCATGGAAAAAATGAAGAACTTAAATTTGCTGACACTAAACAGAAAAGGATAACTAATAATGAAGAAAACAGAAACAAAATTTAAAATGACCTTGACAGTTTAGAGAAGTTGAGTAAAAATAACAAAATGAATTTTAGCAGTTACAAAGTTTTTTAACTGAAACAAATTAAAGTACACAAGCAGACGATGAACTATAATCCCAAACTGAGTATCATTCAGCAGTTTTGTGGCTGCCAAAAGGCAGGCACTGGAATAGTCATACTGCAATTTATAGAGATCAGATGCCACATGAAGAATTGTGCTCAATTCTTCCTATCACTATTTAAGAAAGATTCAAACACTGATATTTGGTCAGTGGAGAGCGATGAGAAAGATCAGATGTCTAGAAATTAAGTTCAATGACGTGTATTTAGCCTTAATAATAGATGCTCGAAGGAAGATGTGTGAGAATTATTTTAGTGAAGAATTGAGAAGAATGGGACACACAGAAGTTCATTTCCTCTTCTCAGTTATCATATAGTAGAGTACATGGATTAATGATTTTAGTTATAGGCAAAAATATTCCAGTTGATTGTTGAGAAAAATGTTGCTAATAGAAAGAATAGTCTCAGAATGAAATTGACTTCCAAGGGAGATCATGAGGTCATCTTTTCTGGAAGAAAAAGTTGGAGATGCTTAAACTGGTATGTTGAGCAGTAGGATCAGATTTGTTGGTTGCGATAACATAAACTCTATGGTTTTTGCAGGTTGTATGAAAGAAGGCAAGTTTTGGAACTGCAGCTCTTTCTTTAATGCTGCACCAACACTCTTTCGTGAAAAAATGTTCTTTAGGGAGAGTAAGTAGCTCTTCAACCCTAACCAATGTCAAGGAAGTAACACCCATGAAACTTGAAGTGGCTTCATTTTGAGTGAATTGTTTGAGGTTACAATGCCAAGCATATGGATATAATTATCTGAGTTACCAAATACTTATCTTCACAATCTATAACATGGTAGCCAATTATTTTCCCAAGTTGAATCTTGCCCTGTCCTAGATTTCATTCTCTGCCTAGAAAAGAGCTGAAGCAATTGCAGGCAGGCAAGGCAGAGAAGTTTAGATTTACTGTGAACATTTTGCTACATGCAATGTCTTCTCCTCACACATACACAACATAAGAGATCATTCAAGCATTTTACTTCCTATCTCCAGTATGAAGTGGCACTCTTAACAATTCAACAGTTCCTATTACATGATTAATATTATCTCCAAAACATGATCAGGTTTTTCTAGTTCCAAGGTTACTCAACAGAGAAAGCTATATTAATAACGCAAGGCACATTGTTCCATATTAATGATCCATTTTTATTTTTTTTAAAGTGCAACTGATATTTCAGAAATTCATTATAGCTATTATTAAGACAAAGACAAAATAATTATACTGTTCTGTTTCTTGGTTCTGACCTATTTTTTTTCTTATATATTGTAAGGAAAAAAGGACTCATTACAAGGAAAATTAATCTGATAATTAAAAAGACTTACTTTTGGCAGACCAGCCATATTCAAAGAAAATAATCATTTGTGTACTTAAAATATTTCTATGTTGGTACATAACTTAGTCCTTGGCAGTGTGTTTTATAAGCATATTTACTGTACAAACCTCTTGAAGTTTCTTTTCAATTTCTTTGAATACAAGTGCTGATTTAAATCCATCAATCATTGCTCTAGTGGGAATGGCCTGGATACTCCAATTCCTGAAATGGAAAAAAGTAACTTAGTATCAGTGAAATAAGCAGATTCCAACAAGCAATTTTCCATACAATCTAATTATAGTGTTTCCTTGTGTCACACGTTAAGCCATAATAATGGTTTTACAAAATACAATTCCTCAGATGCACTGAGCCAAAATCAAACATCCTCTACAAGGGGGGTGGGGGTAGGGAGATAAATATTTTGTGCATTCTCCTGTTTTAAATAGAAATACATTGTATTCTGGAGAAAACAATATAATCAGAAATAAGACCTGAATGTGGGTAGAAACAATTTTCGACATGAATAAAGGCAAATTTTATATTAATAATTGCTATAGTTAAAATGGTCAAAACATCCCCTGGTAATCAGCTGTGAACAATAGTTATGAAAAGTGTAAAATGGAAATAATGAAACAAGCTTACCTTTTCCCTAATTACTCAATATCTAATCCTAATGTTCCAAATCTTTGTTAACTGATCATGTAAAACTTTAGCAATATAATTTTGCTACACACATATGTCCAGCAGAAAAACAAATTCACAATGTAAGTGAAATCTACATAGTCTTTGAAAAGTATTAGGGATAATTTCTTTTTGAACCCAACTTTACCACCACCCTCCCAAAATTGCCATGAGTAAAATCTCAGATTAACCTCCTCCTCATATTACTGTAAAGATAAACTAGGGTAAAGTTATAAATGATGCAATCTATGTTAAGGCCCTGGTGATTTAAAAGCCGAAATGCTTCATTTTCCAGTTGAACAAGATAATTACTTAATACGGCAATGTGAAGAAAAGTGAATTCAATTTGAGAAAGAATATGTCAGATATTATTAGTTCAATTAACTTCTAATCTAAAGCGATTATTTTCTAGAAAAGATAATAATCCTGAGAAAGAGGGAAGTCAGATATAAAAGCACAAAATCCCTAGCCTGATTTTGTTTAGTGTAAAATGGGTCAGAGCAAAACTTAGACAAAATTCTTTCGTAGCCATCTTATCATAAGAAATCCAGGCTGGTTTAAAACTGCCAACTATTTCCATTAGATTTTTCATACTGGGAACCTAAGTCTTTTCTAATTCTAAAAGCCCCCATGCATGTTTTACTCTAGTTCATCATAATCTGCTCTTTGTAAAGTACTATGTACATTACACTAAAGCTACTTATTAACTGGAAAGATCTTTATGGGACCTCTGTTTTGTGTACTGAACTGATATACTGGTTAAAAATGTTGGCGTATGACCATAGAGATCCTGGTTCAAGGCTATGCTCGTTTATAAAATGGGTGATTTTGGTCAATCACTATCTCTCTCGGTCTAGTTTTGCAACATTATGATATGGAAAAAATATTGTGGAGTTGGGAATATAGGAGATAAATCTCACAAATAAACAAACCATTATTTATATAAAGAAATGTGCACTGCCCACCTTAGAAAAACTTGGTAAGCACAGGACCCAGGAAGTAAATTAGTTAACAGCTTAAAGTTTTTTGCATTCTAAATTCCTTGCTCTTTATCATAACCTTACAAAATGATTTGGATACTTTTAACTGTTGCCTAAAAGAAAAATCCATAGGTTATATAATACATGAGCAATCTTAATTCATTTTACAGTATTATGCATACAAAACTGGCCCTCCTCTTTTCTAGAAAACTTAAAACTTGCTCTGTACATGCTTTTAACTTTACTGTTTTTAAAAGCAAAAAAATAAGGGACCATATTTGGAAAACATAATTAAGATAGTACTCTTTGATCCATGGACAAAACAAACAAAGCTTCTAGCCTCTGAGAAAACATGTTCCTCTTTCAAAAAAAACCACACGATTCTGAGCCAAGATTCTGATCCATGACCCAATAATTTTCCAGCATGATTTCAAACTGCCCACTTTAATTATGCAAGAATTAGAGTGGGAAATAATAGCAAAATACGTTATTTACAAAAGGCACATTAATCTGATTTACAACGAGCAGCTTAAAGTAGTTATTTACAGAAGGCACTTTAAGATTCAAAGCAGAAACGAAGTCGCTGAAATTCCTACAGCAGCAAGGACGACTATTGCACAGGGAACGAAATGAATGCATCAAAGGAGGACTCGGCACTCACCGCGCAGCTTCGGGAAAGCCCATTCTGTAGAGAGAGACTACAACTGCACCACCAAGGCCCAAATTATGCTGCAAAGCTAGCTTTGCACCGGGAACCTGCCTCTTTCCGGCTTCTCCTCTTAGCTGCCAGCAAAGTTCAGCACACTGAGCCAGACCTAATGCATCAAACACAGAGCCTGTAGATCAAGCTGTATTACAAGAACTCATGCACACCCAACTTGAAAGGAAAGAAACGAGGCGTGTTTGAAATCCAAGATGAAGCCTTCTGATTAAAAAAAAAAAGCATCACAACCATCACTATGAACATTACTTTTTTTGCTGCAGAGATTCGCCTTGTGGCGAGATGTCCAACAAACATATAAAATAAAAAATAAAAATCCAGGTGTAGGAACTGTATAAGAGTTACAGTTTCCCAAGGTGATGGCTTCTTCAGTCCTACTATATTGTTCTTGTGATAAAAATAACGTGAGCCTACTTCGCAATAGCCAACATACATATTTTGCGCAGGGGTAAAAGCAGTACAGGTAATCTTCGAGTTACAAACATAACTGGGACTAGAGTTTTGGCCACCAAGTTTTGTTAAGAGTTTTGGTCACTAGTTGTTACGCCAGCCATTATAGGTACGAGCAGATCCAATTTTACGACCATTTTTACCACAGTTGTGTTGAAAGAAATATCCTTCTGGGTTCAGTTCCAAGTGGGAAAAAGACACTGGAAACATGGAGATTGCTTGGAAGGATGGTTT
>JANHFL010001616.1:80051-92632 GCA_032468155.1 Oxyrhabdium leporinum | reverse complement strand
GGGCGGCGGGGGGACGGTCTTAGAGATTCTTTGGTTGAGCTGTTTACTGATGGTTGGTTGACAGTTTCTTGATTGTGGAATTGCTTGATTGATTGTTGGGCCAAAATTGACTTTGGAGTTAATCTATGCTGATCTGATTGGTGGAGAGGTGCTGGAGTCTTATTCTCTTTGGGGCTGGTTGATTGTCTCTTTTGTATATTCTATGGATGTTGTTAACATCTGTGTGTCTATTGATGGCTGATTTGTCAGAGTGCAAGGCTTCTAGAAATTATCTGGCATTTTTGGACTTGGCCTGGTCTAGGATTGTCGCATTTTTCCAATTGAAACTATGGTTAAATCTGTCTAGATATTGTGAAATTAAAGAGTTTTCATTATGTCTTCTTATTATGACTACCAGTTGGTGTTCATGGATGCGTTCTGCTCATCTTCTGCCTGTTTGTCCCACTATGTAGGACCCCTCATTTCAACCCTGAAGCTACAAATATTCTCCTGTACTGGTACCATAATAGTAATGAATCTCAAAGCCAGCATTGCCTTAAATCAGTGTTTCCCAAACTTGGCATCTTTAAGACGTGTAGACTTCAGCTCCCAGAAATCCCCAGCCAAGGAGGGCATAGGGAATTCTGGGAGTTGAAGTCCACATGTCTTAAAGTTGGCAAGTTTGGGAAAACTGGATTACATTATAAAGAACAGGACCGTGTCTGCACTGGTGTTATGCCACTTTACAGTCAGATCAAAGTTATTGAACAAGCCTCCTTCCCACTTGTTCTAAAAAAGAAAGCCTTAGCAGCTGGCAGCACTGCCTTCCACCATCCTTTCTCTAGACTCAAAAGCGACTGGAATTAAACTCGGGTTTGGGTAGTACTCGGACGTGAGACCACCGGAAAATCCTCAAGCTGGCAATGTATTTTTGCATAGTTGCCGGGAAAAGTGTACGGACTTGTCCATAAGATCAGCAGCAGTCGGTCTTAACGCTAAGGAGCTTTTGATTACATTTTTGGAATAAAAGATTTCGTGCTCGAAAGGGGGCGCTACTGCCTTTTCCCTAAAGTATTGTACTTTGATTGCTCCGAAACTAGTTTGTTGTTTGAAACTTGTTTGTTTCAGCTTTCATTAAGAGATCCGTGTTGTTTTAACCGAACCGTAACTCGCTTGCCCTCCGTCCTTTCTTCGTTAATAGCAGAGCCTCGGTTTGCCTGAGTTGTTACGTTTAATTCTCGGCCCAGCTGCTACGTCCGAAAATGCTCCGCCTGGGCCAAGCAAGCGCTGTGCTGCGGTTACTTTCTGCGGAGAGCTGCTTGGGGACTGTAGGCATCTCCCCGAGAAGACCCGCGTCCGGGGAGAAGAAAAAAGAGATCCTGTTACACGTGCACGGAAAGGCAGACTGCGGTAAGTGACTCCTGGATCCCTCCCGAAGGCACAAGGCCACAGAGACCATTTGTGAGATATGTCTATGGAGAGTCTCAGTCATCCGAATCAAAGTTGTCCCAAAGGGGCTCTTTCAAGAGGCAGCTGGACTTTCGGGTTTTTCTCTTAACAAAGAAATTCAAGAAAAGAAAATCAAGGAAGTCCAGTTGCCTCTTGAAAAAGCACCTTTGGGGGGGAAAGGCAGTAAAATGCCTGTGGCTTGGAAGAGGCCGGCCATCGTGCCCCTGCAGTCCACTAGACTAGACCGAAGGAGGGAACTGTCCCTTTCCCACGGCTGAGCGGTAGGGAAAAGACACCGAGCGTGACCTGATTAAAGCCCGCGCGTTCTTCCTTTGGCGAGCCAAGACACTGTAGGCCGTGGGCCAATCGTAGAAGACCTCGGGGAGACACACCTCTTTATTAGCTACGCGGGGCAGGCGCCGATCGTCAACGGAGGATTTAGAGGCGGCTGCAATTGTGTTCATTGAAGGGATTCCTTTCTCTTAGAACGTGTGGCCTTCCAGAATTTCTCAGCAAGCTTGCTGGGGAATTCTGGGATTCGAAATGCACGCATCATAAAAGTTGCCAAGTTTGAAAAAACAACAACAACAACAACAACTCGGCCTTGGAACGTCTGTAGCTGTCAGAGAAAACAGTCTGCGATGCCAAACAAAGTTGTCTTTGGACTTACTTTTGCCCTATAAGAATGCTTGATTCTTTTAAGGAAATTTAGGTCCCACGGCAGAAGTTTGAAATGTTTGTATAGCTATAAAGAGTAACTATGAAGCAGTATACAGGTAGTCCTCGGCTTAATAGTTCATTTAGTGACCGTTTGAAGTTCCAACGGCAGTGAAAAAAAAGGGACTTATGACCATTTTACATGCTTGTGACTGTTACAGCATCCCCATGATCACCTGATTTACATTCAAATGCTTGACAACTGGTTCATACGGTATGATCGTCTTTTGCGACCTTCTGACAAGCAAAGTCAATGGGGAAGTCACATTCACTTAACCACGTTACTAATTTGACAACTGCAGTGACTCACTTAACAAATGTGGCAAGAGAAGTCGTAAAATGGGGCAAAACCCACAACAAATTTCTCACTTAGCGACATAAATCCTGGGCTCAATTGTGGTCATAAGTCAAGGACTACCTGCACTTATAAGAAGACTTGTGCTATAAGTCTAAAACACCAGTTTGGTGTTTTAGACTTAGGCACAAGGCCACTTGAGTGACTTCGGATTGGTCACTGTCTTAGCCCCAGCAAGCAGGCAGTGGCAAGTCACTAATGAAATCTTGCCAAGAAAACTGCAAGGATTTATCTAGGCAATCGACAGGAATAAAGACTGAAGCATGCATACACACACAAAAAAGCCCTAAAATAACCAGGCATAATAGAGGAAGAGCAAAATTCACACAAGTCACGTGATATACATTTCCCCCTTCCACTCAGCTCATCCTACTACAGAAGGAAATGCAGAGAAAGAATGTAATATAGTGAAAAGGTCAAGGCAGCTTTGCTTTCATAACTTCTTAGACTTTCGCAATTTAGAAGTGTTTTACAACAATGGCCTCCAACCTTTTGCATACCAGGGATGGTTCCATGGAGAACTGCCTGCATCCCACAGATGGGACTTCGCTTCTCTGAGTGGCCTGGTTTCTGGCATGCCGTGGATCGATATCGGTCCATGGACTGGGGGGGGAGGCGCTGTTGGTAACCCCTGTTTCACAGTCTTCTTTGGAATGATTTTCTGACTGCTCTCCAACCCTGACCTTAATTAGTTCCTAAGCCCACATTTATTCATTAGTTTTACTGCTGCTTTTATTCCTAGATTTGCTTTTTAGGCTTCTCTGAGATGAGTGTGCTTAAAAAAACCCTCCTGAAACACAGTGTTTGAATTTTCTAATATTTTATTATGAGCTTGAACTGAATGTTGGCCTGGAATTGTTTTGATTAGGTAAACAAGTCACAAATTTTTTTTTAAAAAAAATATTATTGTTCTTTTGGGGAGTAAAGGAATCGCAGAAATTCAGATGAACAGACCGCATGCCAGAAATGCCCTGGGGAAAGTATTTGTGGACGAAGTAAGTGATGGTATTTAATTTTCCCTTATATAGCTATTGTTTGAAAGGATATGGGTGTCTGAGGTCACCATAACTGTCAATGAACAATAGTTTTCTAGATCTTAATGCAGATTTTTGTAGTAGAAGCCACATTTGAAAAACAAATTATGCACATACCAGTTTATGTATTTTATCAGCTAAAGTGTGATCACACATACATAGCTGTGGCCTCAAAGAAAGTTTTCATTGAATTGAATTGAATGTTGGATTTATTCTCTTCTTTCATTAGTTATATGAAATCCTTGATGTTCTCCATTTTGATGAAAATATCCGTGCTGTAATAGTCAAAAGCAAAGTAAAGGGTGTTTTTTGTGCTGGTAAGTAAAACTGTTTTTTTAATTTGAAAAAGCCAAAAAACTGAGAATGAGTGGAAGAAAATACATCACTTAACCTATTCTTTCCACTTGGTTAGTTAATAAAATATATTTTTGCTGTATCAGTGACAAGCTTTTCCAGAAATGGTTTGTTATTGCCTGAGCCCTTGGGCTGGCCCAAGGTTGGCAATCTGGCTTTGTGCCTATGCCTAAGGCAAAACTCATGGTTTCCCGGTTTCTAGCCTGATTCCTTAATCATTACACGAAACTGGCTCTCACTATTTTATTTATTTTATCTTTTATTATATGGACAGTTGCTTCAAATCTTCTTCTTTTTGTGCCATATCCGTCGTCGGACATTGGCGATCACGTTGGCGATCCTATTTTTATCAACAACCGCATGAAAAAGTGCTGCTGAATTTTGTCCAATCCAGTCCCTTAGATTTTGAAGCCATGATGCTCTTCTTCTGCCTGGACCTTGTTTGCCTTCAGTCTTTCCCTGGAGGATTAAGTGAAGGATGCTGTATTTTTCCAGGTGTCGCATCTCATGTCCGAAATATTATTTCGCTTTTTAATGGTTTTGATGATTTCCCTTGGCTTTCCCAGGCGGCTTATCACCTCATTTCTGATTTTGTCAACCCAGCTTATATGTAACAGCCGTCTGTAAATCCACATTTCAAATGCTTCTAGTCTCTTCAAGTGGATTTCTGTCAGAGACCAAATCTCTACTTCGTTGAGCAGGATAGCTTCTAATAACTAACTCAATTTATATAATTATTTTCTTTTCCCACCTTGCTTTTTTGTCACCTTTGGTGGTGACCCAAACAAATCCAGTTTTGGTCATCACATTACAAAAAAGATGTTGAGATTTTGGAAAAAGTGCAGAGAAGAGCAACTAAAATGATCAAAGGCCTGGAGACTAAAACATATGAAGAACAGTTGCAGGAACTGGATATGGCTAGTCTGGAGAAAAGAAGGACTAGGGATGACATGATAACCACATTCCACTATTTGAAGGGCTGCCACAAAGAAGAGGGGATCAGCTTATTTTCCAAAGCACCAGAAGGCAAGAAAAGAAACAATGGATGGAAACTAATCAAGGAGAGAAGCAACCTGGGAGACCAATGAACTAGTGGAACACTTTACCTTCAGAAGTTATGGGTGCTTCATCACTGGAGATTTTTAAGAAGAGACTGGACAGCCATTTGTCTGAAATGGTATAGAGCAGGGGTATCACACTTGCGGCCCGCACGCCTGATGCATCACGTGCTGGCCCTGCCCCCGCCCGGTTTAGCAAACGGGAAAAAAGTCCCGATATGTCACATGATGCCGCCGTGACAATGCGAGTTTGACACCCCTGGTGTAGGGTCTCCTGCCTGAGCAGGATGTTGGACTAGAATATCTCCAAGGTCCCTTACAGCTCTATTCTGATTGTTTTAAGAGTGTGACTTCTGGCAGTATAGATATAAATATATTATACATCATTATTTACCAATGCAAATAATGTTAATAATAATATCTAGTATTTATTAAACAGTAGTAAATAATATTAAATAATATGTATTTATATATATGAACTGCTTGAGTCTATGGCTAAGGAAGCATACTTCTACTAGTTCATGCAGCAGATATTGATGCATTTGAAACATTACCTTCAAGCATTTCTCTTTCCGTATTTCCGTATTTCCCAAATTATGCCTTGGTTTTGTAAATGTAGGTGCTGACTTAAAAGAGCGAGCTCGAATGAACAATGCTGAAGCTGATCATTTTGTTCAGAGGCTCAGAAGTTTAATGGACAACATTGGTAAGTCCCTAGTAGATCCCTTTGTTCACAAGTTAATCAATCTTTTTAATACAAAGCACAGTCAGAAGCCTTTGTGTCATCCATAAAGCAAAAATAAATGTTTTGAGAACTCCCTGTTTTTTCCATTATCTGTCAGGTATCAGCAATGTGCTATCTGCCTGTTTTGAATCTAACTTGTACATCTGTTATATGTCATTCCAAATATCGTGGACATTATCTCACTAGCCTGTGAGATCACTGCAATTGTTTGATAGTTTGAGCATTCTTTAGCACTGCCTTTTTGGTATTGGAACGTAGAGTGATCTTTTCCTTCTCTTGACCATTGCTGTGTTTCTGTGTTTACAAATTATAAGTAGCACTTGAAGCATCATCCTATAAGATTTTAAATGATTCAGCAATTTTTTCTAGGGCCCATTTAACTTTACAAGTAGTCCTTGACTTACAACAGGCGTGTCTAACCCACAGCCTGCAGGCCTCACATAGCCCCAGACAGCTAGTAACGCATCCCACAGATCACACTATTAATGTGATCTATACACATTCACTATATTATATATTTTATATGTGGCCTGAGACAATTCTTCTTCTCTCAATGCGGCCCAGGCAATCCAACAGGTGGAACACCCATGACCTACAACCATTTGTTTAGTGACTGTTTGAAGCTATGACATTGCTGAAGGAATGGTGGTTATGAGTGGTCCTCGGAGCTCCAGCCATTCCTGCATCCCCGCAGTCAGGCGATCCCAATCTGAGTGCTTGGCAAATAGCTTGCTATTACATCCTGTGTTGCAATGCCCCACAATCATGTGATTGCCAGTTGTAATCTTCCTTGCCAGTTTTCCCAGATGATCAATAGGGAAACCGGCAGGAAATGCACTGAGTAGCTCTCTTCCTGCCCCTCTGCCCTTGTGCCATGCTGGCCACTTGCACATCTCTGCCACGCCTCTCCCAGCACTTGTGCACCCCGTGTACTCTTGCATATCCTCCCCCCAATGTCATATGTTGAGAACTACTTGTACTTGTCAGAATGCTAGGTGTAAGGACAATCCTTTCACATTTCATCAGTCATGGAATCTTTTTTCTAAACTGTAGTTCTAACCATTCATTGAATGACTGTTTGAAATACAGCAGCACTGAAAAACAGGACTTATGACCGTTTTTCACACTTATAACTGTTGCCGCATCCCCAAAGTCACGTGCTCAAAATTCAGATGCTTGGCAACTGACTCGCATTTATGACAGTTGCAGTGACTCAGGGTTGCGTGATCCCCTTTTGCGACCTTCTGACGAGCAAAGTCAATGGGAAAGCCAGATTCACTAACTTAATAACTGCACTGATTCACTTAACAACTGTGGCCACAAAGATTATAAAATGGACCATTGACATCTGTCTCACTTAACAACATACATTTTGGGCTCAATTGCGGTTGTAAGTCAAGGACCGCTTGTATATTACTGCCATTTGTTCTTTATATTTTCCTTCTCCAGTAGATTCTGCACTAGATTCTTGTTGCTTTTTCTCTTATTATGCCATTTTTGCAAAAAATGCCCTTCATGATCCTGTTCTGTAATATTTGCAGCTGCGTTACCAATGCCGACTATTGCTGCAATTGATGGTTATGCCTTGGGTGGCGGCTTGGAAATGGCCCTAGCTTGTGATCTTCGAGTAGCAGGTGAGAATATCAGTACAGGTAATCCTCGACTTACAACAGTTCATTTAGTGACCGTTCAAAGTTACAATGGCACTGAAAAAAGTGACATGACCATTTTTCACAGTTACAATCTTTGCTGCATCCCCCATGCTCATGTGATCAAAATTCAGACGCATGGCAACTGGTTCATACTTATGACCATTGCAGCATCCTGGGGTCATGTGATCACCTTTGCGTCTTTCTGACAAGCAAAGTCAATGGGGAAGCCAGATTCATTTAATAACCAGGTTACTGACTTACCAACTGCAGTGATTCACTTAACAATTGTGGCAAAAAAGGTTGTAAAGTGGGGCAAAACTCACTTAACAAATGTCTCACTAACAACAGGGGCTCAACTGTGGTCGTAAGTGAAGGACTACATGTACAACCAATACTTTTGGTTCCTATTCTGAAAACAGTTAATTTAATTCAACCTGTAGCATCTAAAAATCATAAGCTAACTATTGACATTATTATATCCCTATCTTATGAACTTAGTCCAGCCAAACTGTAGTATTTTTAAGACTTGTTAAATGTGTGCTACCTTTATACTATTATTATACTACTATTTCGATCTTGTATATGTCTTTTTTTTCAAATCAGCATCGTCGGCTAAAATGGGTTTAATTGAAACTACCAGAGGACTTCTCCCTGGTGCAGGTAAGGTTGCATCATCAATTTTCTTGCCCCTTTTTCATTTGTCATACAATTGTACTGTAATTTGTTAAAAATAACAACAGTTATTAATATAAGTTTTCAGGTTTTATATTGTTAAACATTCATATTGTATAACTCCTGTTTTCCCAACATGGGAATAGTTTATTTTCCTATAAGAAATATGACATAAATGAATGTGATACATATTTTCTTAAGGATTTCACAAAGAGCTTGCACATATGCCTGGAACTGTCAATTAAGATCATCTTCAGGTTTCTCAACTTTCCCAGGAATCAAGCTGCCATGTTGTTTTCTGCTCTATCAAGCAGAAAAGTAAATCTGCTACTCCCCTCTCTCCAGCATAGAGTTTCTCATCTCTTTTTCCTTGCTCTGGAAATGAATGTAGCCAGGTAAAATGAGAATGGGTAGAAAATCAACCCACTGTGGATTTATGTAACCCCTCCTTTTGCCAGGTGAAAGAGAACTGATTAGCTCATGAAAACTGTCCTACTTTTGCCACCCAATTGAAGGGACCCCAACTGTGAAAAAAATTAAAATAGTGCCACATTAGCTTCCTTTTAGCTAAGGAAGAAAAAAATAAAATTCCAAAAGCTTCCTTTCCTGGTTGAGGGAATGTAATTGTTTTGAGGTGGCAATGTCAAAAAACATAGTTATGCTAAACTTTGAATCCAAGTAAATTAATGGAAGGTTCCCATGATCGAGAACAGAACCTTTTCACGAAAATTACTACAGTGAAATAATCTCATACAGTGATCTCAACTGATCATACCTCAGTGCAATGAGCTTAGTCTGCAACACATCACATTTACCTTACTTGTACAATGTTGTAGTGTCAAGCAACTTCCAGAAATTACTTTTATAACATACTTTGATATTTAAAAGATATTAAGAAGTATCAGAAAATTGCTTATACCAATTATTCTATTAAAATGAGGTTCCACTATACCAATATAATTTATACAAGTATAAAGAAATTTATATATGATTTTTGGAAAAGTATGAAAGAACTATTCAGGATTGATTTTCAAAAAAGAAGATATCGTTCTAATCCCACCTTGATTTTGTTTAGTGTCACCTGAGGCAGAGAGAAACTTGGGCAGGTTTTCATTCTACCACCTTACATTTTTACTATGAAAAACATTCCTTAAAATTCCTACTGCTCCTGTTTCTTGACCTGGCCTGTCTTATAGGTCTGGTTTGTAAGAACCTAGTTTGATGTTAGAAGGCTAGTAAGAACTAGATTCCAACCCAAGTAAACCTCCACAGAGCCATCAGCAGAATTTAGGAGGAACGTCATAATCACTACTTTTAACTTTAGCGTTATGGATGATTCTTTGTGGAATAAAATAACGGAATAGAATAACAGAGTTGGAAGGGACCTTGGAGGTCTTCTAATCCAATTCCTGCTCAAGCAGGAGACCCTATAGTATACCATTCCAGACAAATGGCTGTCCTGTCTCTTTTTAAAAGCCTCCAGTGATGGAGCACCCACATCTTCTGAAGGCAAACCTTTCAACTGGTTACTTGTCCTCACTGTTAGACAATTTATCCTTAGTCCTATGTTACTTCTCTCCTTGAAATTGAAATGGAAACCAAGGCATATAACAGCTTTCTGTAAAATCTGATTGAGGAATTTTGCATTTTTTCCCCTGTCTAGGTGGAACCCAGCGCTTATCACGCTACATTGGCATTGGCCTTGCCAAAGAGCTCATTTTCACTGCCAGACAGATTGATGGGCAAGAGGCTTTCTCCATGGGGCTACTTAATCACACAGTACCACAGAATGAGGAAGGGGATGCAGCATACCAAAAGGCATTGGCTTTAGCTGAAGAAATAGTTCCTCAGGTTAGCATGTTCTTCACCCTCCTCTCTATATCGCTGAAGAAACAATATGTTTCTGCTTTTAAAAAAAATGTTTACTTTTTATTGTACTGTAAGTTTCTAAAGCCAAATGAAATCTTGAATTCAACCTGTTTCAAATATTTATACATTTCTTGGTGACTAAGAATTCTTTTTGGTTTAGAAGACACCGCATCCATTGATAAATTAACTGGATTCCCATAAATCCTGAATAAACAGTAATGATTTGGCTTTACTGCACCAAAAATACTGTATATACTTTGCTATTCCTGTTTCAGTGATTACACCTAGGTGAACCAAATGGATATAGAAGATAAAACTATCTTTTTATTTGTCTCTGAGAATTTATAACATCTGAGGCCATTGCTTTATGGTGTAAAGAGACTTGCATAAGCTAAGTAAAGAACAAGTATTTCTTGTATGTCAATTTTAATGATAATATGAAATTGGTTTGCCATTGCCTTCTTTTTGGATAGTAGTCTAAAGTTTCCAATTTAGCTTATGACCTTGGGATTACCCCAGGTTCAATTTACCCCGGTTTGGCATCAGGAGTATTGATGGTTTTGTTTTTATGAAGTAAAACTAAAAAAGACTTCCTCAAAACTCCTGATGCCTCCCTGAGTAGTGTACGTTCTCCAAAATATCTTCCGTTTTTTTAGGAATTTATGTAATACACCAGAGGCAGTCTTGTATTTACTCTCCTTATCGTGAATATAATGTTGCAATCTGTAGCACTTATTGATTATGAGTTCCTTTATGAGGCACTTTGTCTAGACTAGTGATGTGTAGGATTGAATTAATGGTGGGTGGGTGTGCATTGTGTGCATGCAAACAAACAAATTTCTAATACAAAAATGTTTCTTTTCTTTTCAAAGGCTCCAATAGCTGTGAGACTGGGTAAATTGGCTATAAACAAAGGGATTGAGGTAATGATTTATTACAACAAGCTTCTTCAATTTATATTTAAAGTTCCATAGAAAAGTAGAGAAATAATGTTCCAAAAAGACCCACAACATTTTATTAGAGCTTCCAGATCTAAACTGTAGAAATTCAGTTCGCTAATATCATGGCAAGAGTTAAAAGTTGTCTGTATCTTTTTTCTGTCATCTGGTGGCTATCTCTACATTTGCAGTCGAGATATGGTAATTTGACAGGAGCGACAGATCTATTTCATTGTCTGAATCAAAAGTAGACATAAGAAATGTACAGGTGACCATCATTGCTTCTTCATTCTGGTGCCGCATTTTCAGTATTAGCACACTCAGCCAGGAGACAAAAAGGTCTTCACCAGGATAGAGAAGTGGAAGAAATAATACCCTTATAAATCACCATTTCCACACAATGAGGCTTCAACTACTGTTACTATAGAATGGGTGTCGGCAACCCGCAGCTTTGGAGCCACATGTGGCTCTTTGGGCCTTCTGCTGAGGCTCCCTGTCCCATCACTGGCTGGCCCTTCCCCTCGCCCTCCCCTCGCCTGACCTGAGAAGATAAGGGTGACGGCGGGGGGTGGAGAAGCGGCTGGGTCTGATTTTCCAGTGCCTCACTCTTGCTGGAGCTTCTTCTGGCCCTTGTTGGTGCTGGGCGTGTCTCAGTCACTTGGGGAGATGCGCAACCTGCTCTGCTCCCAAGACACTGGCTCAACCCGGCCGCGACCAATGCCGGCCTTGCTAACACCCCACTGGCGGGGTGGGAATGGGATCCAGGAGGAGGGATGATGGAAAAGGGGACAAGCCCGCAGCACCCAGCCATGGCTTTAAGAAACTCAGGGCAGCGGGAAAAGGGGGCTGGCCCTCTGAACCTCGCATGCCCACCCCAGGGGTCAGTGCTTGTGTGTGTGTGTGTGCATGCGCTGGGGAATGAGTGCAAATCATGGTGGAGGCTTCCTTTGGGTGACCTCCTCCCTTGGTGGGGCCAAGAGAAAGAAGGGGGTGGCATGAGGAAGCGCTCCCCTCCCCTGACCGAGCACTGAGCACAAAAGCCCGGGGGAGGGGCTGCTGGCCTGGCAGAAGCGGCTCCATTGGTGAGTCGGATGGTGGAAAGGCCTGGCCTGGCTCTCGCAGCTATCCCGCTGTTTGGTACGTCCAGACATGAGTTGCCCCCCTTTGAAACGCGCCGCACCTCTGAGGAAGGCAGACAGAGATGGCTGGGGCCATGAGAGGGGGGCAGCAGAGGCATCAGGGCTGCTCCCCCCACTCCTCAGCAAGCCGGGCCTGGAGGAGCAGGGAGAGTTGCGGGCCGAGCAAGGCAAGATTTCTGGGGCAGAGGTGCTAAAGCTACAGCAGAGAATCTCCCTAGTCTTGGGCTCTTGTGAGGAAATGAGTCCTGAAGGGGGAAGAGACTCGTGGAGGCGCTTTTGGGAGGTGTGCAATGTAAAAATGGCAGAAACTTCGCTGCCCTCCCCTTTCCTAACCACATGAGTGGGGGCAGGCATTGACTGCCGGCATTGTGGCAGGTAAATGTGAGGAGTTTCC
This sequence comes from Oxyrhabdium leporinum, assembly GCA_032468155.1. NCBI lineage: Eukaryota > Metazoa > Chordata > Lepidosauria > Squamata > Cyclocoridae > Oxyrhabdium > Oxyrhabdium leporinum. The sequence goes on along the minus strand of JANHFL010001616.1, from coordinate 80,277 downwards.
CCGCAGAGAGGCCAGGGCGCAAGTAGTACGTGGGAAGGGTGAGGTAGCGAGACTGGGTTTGGTGGGTGAAAAAGACAGAAAGGCGACCTGCAAATCTAGGAAGGGAGAGCAAGAGAGAGAATGAGAGGGAAAATGAGAGAGGGACAGAGAATGGGAGGGGGGGTGAGGGGAACAGAGATACATAGAGAGGGGGAGAGAGAGGAGGGACGAGGGGGAAGAGGGAAGG
>JANHFL010001616.1:63437-79951 GCA_032468155.1 Oxyrhabdium leporinum | reverse complement strand
AGGGAGGGAGATACAGAGAGAGGGGGAGAGAGACGGATAGAGAGGGAGAAGGGGGGGACATAATTTTAGATGTTAAAAGGGTTTTGTGGCTCTTTAGAATTCTCTGGCCTAATGACCAGCTGGCTAGGTGTGGCTGGGGGGTGGTGTCATGTGACTGAGTGGGGGTGAGTGACGTTGAGTTGGCCACACCTACCCAGGTTTTGTGGCTCCAGGTATTTTCTTTTCTATGGGAAATGGGTCCAAATGGCTCTTTGAGTGTTTAAGGTTGCAAATCCGTTATAGAACCTTCTCCTGAGTTTTCAGGAAGGGCAGAACAATTATACAGAATACAGAATAACAGAGTTGGAAGAGACCTTGGAGATCTTCTAATGATTAGTCCAATCTCCAAGAAGACTTTAAACCATTTCAGACAAATTACTATTGAGTTTCTTCTCCAGTAATGGAACACCAACAGCTTCTGAAGGCAAGTCATTCCACTGTTTGATTGTTCTAATTGTCAGGAAATTTCTTATTTCTAGGTTAGATCTCTCCTTTATTAGTTTCCACTCATTGCTGCTTGTGTTGCCTTTAGGTGCTTTGGAAAATAGATTGCCCCCCTCTTCTTTGTGGCAGCCCCTCAAGCAGATAACACTGTTATTATGCCACCCCTAGTTCTTCTTTTCACTAGACTAGACATACCCAATTCCTGCAACTGTTCTTCATGTTTTAGCCTCCAGCCCCTAATCCTCATTCTTGCTCTACTCTGCACTTTTTTAGAGTCTCAGTATTGTTTTTTTTTTGTGGCGACCAAAACTGGTTGCAGTATTCCTAGTGTGGTCTTACTAAGGCATTATAAAGTGGTACTAAAACTCTGCATGAGCTTAATTCTGTCCCTCTTAACGCAGCCTAGAACTGTGTTGGCTTTTTTGGCAACTGCCAGCACACAGCTGACTCATATTTAAGTGGTTGTCTGCTTAAATGTTATCTTAAATGTAACTTTAAAATGTAACTTAGTTAAGTGTTATTGTAGGAGACATGGATGGTGTGTACATGCACATATACTGTAGCAATTGCACAGGTAACAATCATTTTCATACTGAAGTTCCCACAAGGTTCTTTACCTCTGGCACAACCCAAACATATCTGGTCTCGAGTAACTAATGTAGTTGCTCCCATAATAAATCTGTTAATATTTATGTGCCAAAAGCTTTGCTTGGGAGGGAACCTTGTCTTGTATCACTGATGAAACCTGGATGATTGATTATAATTCATTAAAGCTATACTTCAATATATTATTTCTGAATTGGTAACTTGATACTGCTTTCTTTTAGATGGGCAAAAATATTTTTTCCCTTCCTTTTCAGGTTGATATTGCCTCAGGAATGGCTATTGAAAGAATGTGCTATGCTCAGGTATTTTCTTTTTTTAGAAAATCTGTTTCTTGTGCCCCCCCCCCCCAACTTTATCAAATCTTGTGGTATAACAACTTTAAAAGATTAGTAAAAAGAGCTTCTTCTTAGCTTCAGTGTATTCTTGCTTCTCAGACATTTGGATCATTATACTTCTCTCCATTCTTCAGTTCTGAATAATACAAATATGCACCCATGCCCATCAGATCAATTAAAAAAAAAATCCAGTAAACTGAATTACAATTTTTGTGTATCCATCGTATATACATGCACATCCTAAACTACACCTGCCTTTTCTTTAATAATATTTGGAGGCAGCCCAGCTCCAAAATGAGTCTGGACAATGTAGATAAAATAAAAACAGTTACAAAACCCAGTGACTATTTATTTATTTATTTATGAGACAGAGTCCATCTACTAGGTGTTTTGACTGGAGAAAGAAACAACAGGAGCTGGAAACTAGGGCTATGCTCTAGCCCATAGGTTTTGGGCTAGAACCCCAATCATCCTACGCCTAAAATCTTGGGACGTTTGAGGGATGGAAGTTTTGATGTATCAATGAAAGGCTTGAAAACTTTTGAAAAGATTGAGATGAAATATTAAATGATTGACTTGCATTTTAAACGCAGAATCTCCCTACTAGAGACCGTCAGGAAGGAATGGCTGCTTTCAATGAGAAACGACTTCCAAAATTCACTGGTAAATGAGGCTAAAACACTATTTCTGAAAGTGCTGGAATACAAGGAGGTGATCTAAAGGCTGTGCCTTATTGAAAAGCTTTTTCTTATAAGATTTATACTTTTTTTTTGCTTGAAATCTGTTTTGGATGTCAAGAACTAAACTGATAATGTAAAGGGTATTATTGTTCAAATATGACAGTAATAAAAAAAATCATTTTCCAACCAAAGCATGCACTTAATGCACTTATGAGTAAATTTCTGTACCTGAGTAACACTGATAATTGCTGCACAAGAAAACTTTTATCCAATGAGACAGCAGCAGTTGACTTCCCTCTCATTTTTTCTGTCACGTCGTTCACTTAGGAACAGATTTCAGTTGCTAAATGAGGAGAAACTGTATATCATCCCAAAGAGCAACCAACTGCATTTGTAAGATATTATAAGCAATGCACAAAAAAAATAAGATTCTTCTCCAAAGAAAATTTACAATAATGTATAACGTCTCCTTTGAGTCAGGTTCAGCTTCTGGTAGTTTATACGGATCAACCTAAAGCAATTTTCTTGGTAGAGATGGAAGTGGTTTGCTATTGTTACCTTTGGGGATTTTTTTAATGGCTACCACATGCACAATTTCTTGTAATTCCCTAAACATTTCAGTTATTTTATGATAAAATAATATAAAATCGTAAGCATTTTCTTTGCATTTCTGAATTATATTTCTGAATTGTATCAAGCTCAGAATTAAAAGACTTAACTGAAAATGTGTAAGTTTGCCATTGCTTTATTTCCTTACAACAGGAACATTGCTCAATCTGTTAATAGTGAGTAGTTCCAATTTCTCCAGACTTGTTTGCTGACATTTTGTTATTGACTGTTCTTATGAAATCAGAGAGTAGGTAGCTACCTTTTAAGGTAGCATGCAAATACTTGATTTGGAGTTAAACTGTATCCTAGTGAAATTTGTGGATAATACAAAGTATCCATGTTGGTAAAAAAAATCCAATATGATCTTGAAGAATTGTCAAAAGATCTGGTTAAACAATTGTCAACCAAATTGCAAATGTTCAGTTGAAATAAACGTAAAGGTATGCATGGTGGACAAAAAACATGTAACTTCAGTATATTCAGTAACCAGGAAAAAAGGTCTTGAGGTTATAATGGATATCTGAAGTTGTGAAAAATGTGAATTCTGCGCTAGAAAATATTAGGAAAGGGATAGAAAACTGCCAACACTTGTAATGTTCTGTACAAGGAAACTGTACTGTCATGGAGGCTGTATTTGAAAAAAATATATAAAGTGGAGAACAGGATAGCTAAAAGATCATGGTTTTTGAACAACTTTCTTATAAAAAATGGCTAAAATGTTTGGGATGCGTTAACAGAGAATAAAAAGGAAAGGGGGAAGAATGATTGAAATACATAAGAATCATGAATGTCAAGGAGAAAGGGTATTTCTCCCTGGACCGGGGTTCATTCAATGAAATTGATCAGAAGGAAATTTACCACAGATAAAGTAATGTGCTTTATGAGGGGCCATTTGCCTGTAAAACATGTCACAAAAGTCGCCTTGTGGTTGGATGGGCAGCACACAAATTTAATAAATAAGTTGTGCTGGTATTAACTTGGAAGTATTTAAAAGGGGGTTGGATAAATTTATAGAAAACTGGTCTATTGATGTCTATTAATTTTGAGATTCAATGGGAGTGAGCTGAGAATCTCTCCAAATACCAGTTGCAGGGAAAAGCAGCAGGAGAGGGGTATGTCTCGACCTTCTACTTGTGAATCCCACAAAGGTATCTCCCTGGTCTTTGTGAGGAGCAAAATGCTGGACTAAAATAGGCCTTAGTAAGATCTGGTATGGTTATTTTTATTTATAGAGCTTATTAACCAAACATGTTTGTTGCTGTCAAACTAGAAAAGGGGGTTCAGGAAGAAATCTACTAATTACAAAATATGGACATTAATAAAATCAAAAATAAAATAGAGCGGGGTTGGGTCAAGCAAGACAGGCAAGTATACCATATTAGGGACCCCAAATTTAATGTCCCAGTAGGCAGGTGTGTAGGATGTAAAGGTTGAGCTGTCACTGAAATCTAATTTGCTTTGATCGGTGTTTCTAAACCTTGGCAATTTTAGAACGCATGTTAAAAGTGACTAGGAAAGTCTGTTAAAGGGCCAGTCAAGAGCAGGAAGATTTCCCTTCTTAGTCAACGTCAAAAGAGCTTTTTGGCTCTTTTTGCCTTTTCTTCTGTCACGGAAGAAAATTCTCCTGCCATCTCAGGAGTCTGCAATTGGTGATCCAGGAAATAAGTGCAAGTAGCAGAAGCTAGAGGCAAATTAGAATGTTGACTTATTTTTTTGTGTGTGAGAGAGAAAATTATCTGAGTTATAATGCTTTTATTGTCTGTTCTATTTGTTCTACTTACATATTTCCCCCTTCACTGTCCCTGGCTGGAGGAACCACCAATGAGTAAAACACAGCAGATTTCAATTATTTCATTGAATTATTTCAATTATTTCATTCCCTTTCTCTTTTTGGTTTCACCTCCTGTATAGTTCTTTTCCTTTACTGTATATTGGTAATGATCCTTGCATTGATTATCCAATCAACCCCTCATTCTCATATATACAGCACACACATTCCCAACTCTTACCATTCATTTAGCTACAGAAGAGAAAGGGGGGAATTTGCTATTTTCCTGCTCCTAAGTAAACCAGCACAGAGAAGGGCATTCTTTGAAAGAAAGTGGATGGAGTTTGCCTAGGAGTTGTAACATCCAGGAATGTTGTGCTTAAAGGATCTAGAGATCTTTCTGAGACCAGGGGACAAAATCCATAAATTCTTGTGCTTACATTTGCAAATAGGCCCCATTCTGCAATAATTGTTTGTTCTATACTGGTCTTTAATTGAAATAAGCTTTGACTGACTAATAATTAGCAGTATAAAAACATCAAAATATTCGACTACACTGACTTTTCCCTTTCCATTAATGAGTTATGGTCAAAGTGCACCCTATTTTAGCACACACTATTCTAGAGTGCATGAGATAGCTTAATTTATGATTTTTCCTCATAAGTTTTCCCTTCCCCTATTTTTCCTGAGATATATTGCTTAAACTGTACTAGCAACTTCCCATAAGATAAATTCAGCATCTACTGTATTTTTCTTCTCACGCCAATTAATCCAAGCCACCTGCTTTGGGAGAATGTAAATGTTACACTCAATGATACCAATAAGAATAGCAAACATGAAACTCACTTCTACATGGTTAGCTACCATGTAGTGAATTTGACCTTATGAAAGCTTTATTTTGCATTATGACCAATTTTCTTGAAGAAACATGCAGTCAGTTTGAAATACTATCACCGAACATATCTTTTTTTTTAGATAAAGCCTAAAGTCTCCTGATTTTTCCCACTCATAGAAAAATAGTTTGTATACCCAGAAAAAAAATACAATAACAAAGTGATTTATCCTTACATCATGGCAAACACTTATGTATATTAGACTTAAGCTGGAATCTCTTCTTTGAATGTGCACAAGTTCATAACAATGGTTTGTGACTGACCTGATTGTTTGCTGCATACTTATTGTTTTAGTAGAAAGAAGCCCAATTTTATTTAGCGTTGGTCCTCTGCTCCATTTGTCAATATACAAGAGCCATAAGTTAAAGCTAATTACAGAAGACTTGAAAAAGATACAAGAAGGGCCATCTTGATAAAGAAAACAAGAAAACAAAGGATTGTGAAACGGATCACCAGTACAGATGTCAACACTATATGGCAGAAGTAGAGATATGACCTCAGTTATCAATCTGAATGGCCTTGTAGTTCTTTTAGATGTTTAGACTTCCCATAATACTTCACATGAGTTTCCACATAAGTTAATATCTTGGTTATTAGATACCGGACATCAGGATCACTCTGGTCATTTTCTTTGATATTATATAAGTGCTGTAGTCCATTCTCTTCTATTAACATTGCACAGTATTTGGCAGCTAAGGAGAAATAAGACTGTCAATTAACATCTTCAAGATAAACATGAGTGTTAAAATATGTGAGGGTATGTCCGAAACATTGCATGCTGCAACATAATCAACTTTGTTTTCAGTATCACTAAAACTGCAAATCATGTTGATTTACAATTCCAGTCAAGATTCAGATATAAGGGAAATACACTTCAGTGAATTGGAAATATCTGTCAGGCTCACATACGTCTTTCCCCCATTGCTTGTAAGAACTCTAAATTTTCATTTGTATGTAAGCTGCCCAACTTCAAAATCATTCTGGGCAGCTTCACAATGTTCAAAAAAGGAACATTCTATTAAAAAAACCTATAATCTCTGGAGTGGTGAGCATATTAAATTTCTATATCAACTCCACAGTTAAAAGGAACCCTCCCAAAACTTCCTGATCCAAGGTTTAGATCTCCAGATAATGCCATTCCAAAAGGTAAATGCGGCGACAGAGGAGATTCACTTCCTAGGTGACACCGCTTAATTGATAGGATTTTAAGCAAGGTGAGCCTGTTGGAATGCAGAGGATGACGGAAGACTATGGGAGAGGCAATTCCACAAATAACCACCCCTAAACCATGTAGATTTATAGGTGACAATCAACACCTTGAATTACAACCAGAAGCCAATTGGCAACCAGTATAACACAGCAGGATTGTTAAATTTGACATTATTGTAATTACGAATTGCTGCAATAGTTCCACCTTCAGTTTGAAAAGTTAAATAAACACCAAGCTTTAAAAATGGAAGTCTAAGGCTTAATGAAGGATACTTACGGGTTTTGCAGCAGACATGCAGAATAGCCCACGCAGCCCAGATCTGTACTCCAGGTAATGTAAAGCAGTCAAGCAATGGGTAAAATGGCTTGAGGGACCTGAGAATTAAAGAATATTTTGCAAATTTATCAGTCATAAAAAATTAATGTACGCATATGCTATTAATTGATTTTGTGCTATCAGGTAGTTGTATCCTGGTAAGTTCTTAAATCGTGAAGTCATTGAAGCCACAATACAACAACCTTTTGCATTTCTAAGATATCTTGTGATTACCTATCAGTGCAGTATGTTGATGGTGTCAGTCTGGGCTTCTACGATCCTGAATTAGTACAGTTAATGGCAGGACCTGCACAAATGCTTAACCCATTAAATCAGCTATATGAAGAATATAAAATACTGAGCCGGTGTTGTAATGTTAATGGAGGAAAAAGGAATAAAAGGCCCAACAGGTGGTTCCTCCTTTGCACCATAGGGAGCCCAAGGAGAGAGTGTCTTAAAAAATGGCTCTTATCAACATCTGCTTACTTCTCTTTTCCCACACTCTATATTTCTGAATTGTATATAAGTATTGTGCTGCTACCCAAATTAGTAGGAGATAATGCTAATACGAGTTTACCAACCAACCAGCTTCTAAGAAGAAATCTTGGTTAGAATTAAAGTTGTCACAGAAAGCAGAGGAAGAGGAAGCATCTGTACTAAGGTGTTAAGGGCACTCAAATTTGCAGGATTATTTCTAATGAGTTGAACATGAGCAATAATCTCCAGCACTTTGACTGCACTTGGTTTTATAGAAGTATGCAAATGTGACCTTTAATTTGATCTGGTAAAATTCTAGAATCTATGATGTTCGCAAGAGTCAGATCAATAAACACACATGTGAATTAAATCTTTCTGTTTTACATCTTGTTTTCAGTGTACTTGATTTTCATTGTTTTAATTATGTTTAATTAACAGAATATTTTAAAAATCATGTGGGTGGGAAGTTTGCATATGCCAGGAAAGGAATCCACTGGCACATGAGCGGACAGCATGCAGGGATGCAAGCAGTAAGTACAAAATTGTTGTTCAAGGTTTAACATTATACCTATAAGCTGGCAGTGCTACCATCTTGCATTCTGGTGTTGGCCACTTCAAAAGGATTGAATGCTGTAACAGAGAATACAAGTTTAAATACTTCAGGCAACCTTGAAAATGCTCAAGAGAGTTACAGTACTGAATTCACTGTACCAGCTTTTCAATAAGGGATCTTCTGAGTTTTTGACTCAATGTCCAGGCTTCTTCGCCTCTAGATATCAAATTGGCCATAATCCCAGCTGCGAAGTAGCTGACTTCTATCTCAGCACTGTTCAGAAGTTCACTGACATGATCCATGAAGTTCTTCTGCATTAGCCTGGGATGCAGCTCTCTCACCTCTGCCACATTGTTCTTATTAGGATAGGAAAAAAACACAATTTTGAAAACAAGACTCTGAAATCAAATGCAAGCATTTGATAATTTATCTATATAGGTAGTCCTTGTTTAGTGACCCCCGCAACTCAGACATGAAGTGAAGTGGTCACTAAGCAAAACCTGACTGTGCTTATGATCTTACTTCAGCTTTCATTTATTTTACAGACCGGCAAAGGTCATAAATGTGAGGATCGGTTGCAAAATCACTTTTTCATCACTGCCACAACTGTATGAGACAGATGAGGACTGCTTGTATTTTTATGAAATTATTTTTGTATGTTGCACCTGATTTTGATCTTACCAGGAGGCCAAGAGCTTTGTGTTGTATGGATGAATCAGAAGAAAAAATCTGTAAAGAAAAAAATAACTAAATGTATGTTGTGTTCTATCTGTCATCTTATGTAGTGTTCTATCAGAGCTGCCTTGTTTACCTCTAAAACTTCCAAGAAAAGATCCAGTCCTTTGTGGTCCATAAAGTGTGCACACATAGTTGGAGCTTCATCTGTGAGATTCCAAAGCGCACGAAGTGTAAAATGGAAAGTCGCATCTAATTCTGTCTGGTTTGTTTTTTGTTCAATTATTTCAAGCAGTTTCTATAAAAGAAAAGGATAGCACTACAAATAGTACAATATAAAAATATGGAAAGTACAAATCCCTTGTCCTCTTAACCATTATACAGGGGAGACAGAGAGGACTCACCCCGACAACAATGTAGAATTCTGCAGAAAGTTGTGCTGCTTGCTCATCTGAAAGCTAAAAACAAAGCAGACTTTTAAGTTAAATTGATACCCCAGAGAGCTAATGAAAATGCTGGATTAAAAAGTAAAGCCACATACCTTAAGGCCCAGGATAGAGATTACATTAACTGCAATTCTTTGTATATGTTGATTCTCCTGATTACAAAGCCACTGAACAACAAATTTGGCAGCCACAAATCTGCAATTTAAAAACATTTTATTTTTTCATCACATCCAACAGTTTTTAAGCAACTACTTATCTACAAAAAAAATCTGTTTTCTATTATATTTAGAAGTGCAAAACTCTTTTGGTATTGTTGTTTGAGGTGGGATGTCTTACAAATCTAGTTAATAAAATACTAAATTAAAAAACCCCACAACATTTTCTAAGAATTATGTATAACCCACGAATATGATATACATAACACTTAGTTCTGGTAGGTATTATATTTTAAACTGAGCTGAATTAGGTTCCAAATAGGCTTTAAATTTTTTCTCTTAACAAGACACTGCTAAATATGCATACATAATATGCCCTACTAAGAATTAACTTTAGAGGTTCAGTTCAAAGCAATTATCTAATCCCTCAATCAGATAATTGATTTGGACTGAATTAGCAAATTGAACCCTTGTAACTCAATCTAACAATTCCATAGCCTTTTATACATTTTTTTTCAGAACAAATTGATCTAGTGCACACAAGTTTTACTATTTATAAATGCCAATATTTAAAATGCATGCATAGAAAATTTAACCGCTGAGCAACAGTTCCTCTATCAAATCTATGCTAAGGGATTTTTAAAATTTTGTCCAGAATGAATAATTATAGAAAAGATACATCAGTAATGCATTACTGATACAGTATTTGTTTCAATCTGTATCTATGGACTAATACGGGAGATCTGATTATAAATGCAACGCTAGGCAAGTATAAATAGTTTTTCTATGTGGCACTCCACATGTGTGGAAATTAGGCCTCGTAAATATGCTAACCACTTAATCCAGATTCTTAGTATTCCGATGATACATATTCAGAGGGCCAAATTTTGGGGAGATGTCACACCAAGTTCCACAAAACACAGTTTTAGTTTATTGGCATCACATCTAAATTGAATTTAAATTGAAATGGAATGACCATTAGGACAGAGAATCTACTCAACATTGTCAGTCTTTTCATTAGGAAGAGAGGAGATTAGTAAACAATGAACAGACGTGTTTGAAAAAGCAGAGATCTGAATTTTAATTTGATGATGGGATGTACAGTATGTAAGAAGATAGCTTAATGTTATTGCATAAAAAGGAAAACCTCTTTCATCCAGATTTTGTACTGTGAAACATTCAAACAGAATGTCACTCGCCTATTAAATGGAACATCTTGGAGAATCCTGACACTAGATAATGAAAGAAGGCAATTCTTCTGGAGCTGTGTGGAAAGAAGAAAAAAAAGAGAGCTCAATATTATGAAAATGTGATATTCAGAACTTGAATTATTAATTGTTCATAAAATGGTCAATTAAGAAGTGTATGCTTTTAGTGCTTTGAATTTTAAAGGAAAGGGAATTATTACTAAATAAAATAACTTAATGCTTTTGAATGGCATATCAAACGACTTCTACAACTGGGAGTGTGTAAATCCAGCTCGGCAGAAGCAATGGATGGGCCACAGAATCCTATGCAGCGTATTGATAAATGAAAAGCACAAGCAAAAGCTTTGCATTTTTCTCCCAGTGAAAGAAAAGATCGATATAAGCGAAAAAAAATCTAAAGTATGTCCGCTATCTCTGGCAATGAAACAGGACCTCCAGGGGTCTGTTTTTCCTCTCAGCAAAGGAATTCAAAATGACCAAGTACATAGTAGGAGTAATTTGTGCAAACTTGTGTGTATGTTTGTACAGGATATCCTACTCTATATCCTTACCTGCCGTTGTTCAGGAAATGTTTCCATGGCTTTAAGGAGCAGCTGAATTACACTGGAGAGCAGACGAACAGGCACGCCTGCTGCTAGGCCTTGCCTAGTTAAATTAAGGACACAGGCACTAGCAGTCAACTGTACTGCCAAATCCAAAGGGTGATTCTTCATCCCAATAATCACAAGCTACCAGATGAAAAGAGACAGTAATGAGAACTTTAATACATTATATAGTTTGCTAAGAAAAAAATATCAAAGGACACCAACCTATTTGTATCTTTACATTTTAAATAATGTATTGAATATGGTCAAACTTCAACAATTGGCAAACAATTATTTCTTTCGAATTAAACTCCCTCACCTTTAAAATTTCAGGCTTTGTGATTTTCATAAAACAGGTTTGCAGAAAAAGATGAAAGAAGGCCTCCTTCACAAATGCTGGCCTTTCGTTGTAGCGTTTCAGAGCTTCTAAAATCTGCATTTCATTTTCTCCTCCCGATACCTTTCAATATATGAAGATTTTATTCCTTTAGTGTAACTCTGATCAGAATAATTTTAGTAGTTAGCATGAGTCTTGCAACAATAAAGTTGGAAGGCAAACACCCAATCCTAAGTAATACTTTAAGCCAGTGGCCCTCAACCTTTTGGGCACCAGAGACTGGTTCCATAGAAAGAGGTTTTTCCGCGGACCAGGAATGGCGTGGTTTCACATTCTACCCACATAGCTCAATTTTTGGCATGCCATGGCCCAGTGCCAGTCCATGGATCATGGGTTGGGGACCCCTGCTTTAAAGCACAAAATCACTTTTGTCACTCTTCTCCATTCCGCTAGGCTGAAATAGTTAAGCTGTACTGAATTACGAGTTAATCAGCAAGGCTGACAAGGAACCGTCTTTAGACAAAAATGACCTAAAGGTTCTGCGATACACAGTATATTACTTTCCTACCAAATCTATGGCTTACTTAGCTATTGCTTTTATTAAAAGTGAACCTGGGTAAGCCTGTTACATTTTCGAGGAACTTCAGAGATTGCCCAGCGTTTGTATAATGACATAAAAATCAAACTTCGGCCTTTGTTAATATTAAAGCAGATCTTTTTTTCAGTTGAAGGGAGGAAAATAATTTTTCAGCTAGCAACAGGTTTATCTGTTGGTTTGAGAGCAACAGGCAAAAGTCATACATCTTTTGTGTTAGTAGAAGAAGGCTGTTGGTTATTTAGTTATTTCCTTTACACTTTTTTTAAATAACATAACCATTTTAAAGAAAGAAACCTTAGTAGTATTGTTATTAGTTCTATGTTGCAAATAAATTAACTACAACTACAATTAGGTTTTCAAATCATGCAATCTTCTGGTTTATCAATTATCGCTCTAGCTGCAGTGCATTTCAATGGTCCCAACCTTCAAGCTTCCCTGTCCTGAAAGGAACTCTGTGAATCCAGCTGCTGTACCTAACAAACCTATAAAGTGCATTCGCGGCCGCTGTCTGACACACGCTTCTACGGCTTCATCAGTAATAGATTTGTTCCCTGAAATGTCCAATGATACAAGATTAGGCAGAACATCTTTTTGCCTTAGCAAACACAAGGCAATCTCGGATCCAGAATGCTGATCGTCTGAGATATCAAGGTGAACCAGATACTTTAGTCCTCTGATGACATCTAAGAATTTTGTGGTAGGCATTTTCAAACATTTCAAACTGTACATAGTTAGATATTTCAGATGATTCCTGCAGGCGAGGAGTGCAGATATGTTTGTAACCGAAGTGTTGGATATATTCAAGCTTTCTAATCTTGGCAGGGTAGCAACGTCTGCTAGATGTTCATCTCCGAACAACACATTTGTAATACTCAAAGACCGAAGACCGGGGAACTGACTAAAGAATCTTTCATACAAATTTGTGGGAAAAAGAGTTAATGAGTCCAAGACAAGGCACTGGAGATTGTTCTGGATCCATTTACTGCTTCCCAATCCACTCACAACATCTGCAATGGTAACAGTTTCATTCATTCCTGTAGCATCAAGCTGTACTAGTTTATGATGGCAGAAAGCCTTCTTGAAGGATTGGGCTGAGATTTTCGCTTTTCGGAGGCAGGCTTGCTTCAAACGAATTTGGTTGCCTTGGAAAATGCCCACTGTACCATCATTTAACAACTCTGGCAGTAAAGAAAAAAAAAGATATACATCAGACCAAGTAAAGTTCTGAAATCAGTCCAACTGTTTCCTTTTGCATATTAATGATAAAAATTTCCACAAGTTAATTCCCGATAATGCATATATGTCACTTCCTTGGGAGCACTACAGAAGTAGTTGACTGCTGCCTTTTTCCAGAATGTTTTTTGCAACTTCATAGGTTAGCCAACAGCACTGATATTCCCAAGCAGTTGCCCATCCGAGCACTAACTACAACCAATGATATTCAATTTCCAAAATCAGCCAAGGTTAGCTAAGAACTGCCAGCTGGTGAACCTCTATTAATAAATGATTCCTGTATTTTCAAAGTAGTCCAAGCTAACCTTAAGTAATCCTCAAGTTATGATGAAAATTGGGACTAGATTGCCATTGTTAAGCAATGCATAACTATATGTGCTGCTGAATCATGGACTATTTTCCTAAATCCTTCAAAGTCCCCAAATTTGAAATAAACAGAATTAAGAGTTGTAATTTATGAGCAATCCCATATTCAGAACCCTGCTTTGTTAACTTCTGGCCCAGAAATCTCTTACCTTGATAAGCCATTGTTTGCAGCAATCGATCAGCTACTTCTTGTGGAAGCCTTTGAGATTCTTTGAAGCACAGTGATCCATCTGGCCTTTCTGTACAGAATTTTGCCAGATCAGCAACCAAGACATTCAAGCAGATGTCAACTAGAGAATACGGAGAAGCTTCTGCCTGTCATACATAAAATACATAGCGACATCAATCAGAAAATAATGTTCCAAGGATTACTTACACTGACAAGTTGTGTTTATTACCCTAAAGCAAGATCTTCAAATATATAGATATATAGATAAGAACTATCCAGCTTCAACAGGAGCATATACCTACAGGTAATCTTTGTTTAATGACCGTTCATTCAGCAACTGCTTAAAGTTGTAACAGTGCTGAATTTGGACTTAGGAATTGACCTTGTAGTGGTATCCACTGCAACTTTTACTGCCAGTTTCTGACAAGCAAGGTCAATGGGAAGCTGGCAGGTCACAAAAGGCAATCAAATGACTGCTGAATGCTGTGGCCATGCCTCTTTTGCCTAATGTTAGCAGCAGTTGAGACTGCTGGAACTGCCATGATAAATTGGTACAATCATGTGACATCACACTTTATGACTGCATCACTTAATGACAAAGTTCCCTGTCCCAATTTCCGTTGGTAAGCGTGCGCTGCTTATAATTTGTTTGTCTTTATATCAGTGTTATCTGACAGTGTCTCTTGATCCAGTTTATTTGTCCATTTATTCATTATATGGACACCAGTTTATTTGTCCATTTATTCATTATATTTGTAAGCTGCCCACTTGTGGTTTGAAACTCAGATATTTCTGCTGAAAGAGCTTATATGAAATATTACTAGAATCTCAAAAAGATTCTAAAAGGCCCCCAAGCTAGTGGAAATTTAATTAAATTAAATTAACTGTACCAAAGTATTAACCAAATCAGTATAGTATCATTCATTACTCAAATACCATCTGGAAGAGCTGTGTTTGGAGCGACAAAATTACGTGTTAATTCATTGCCTTTTTTCCACATCTTTCAGGCAGAAGTTTTAAATTCTCAGCAGAAGACTCGAATGAATCTCTTGTACGGTTCAAGCCCCAAAGATTACTTTCAGTACTGAAAGTACTTTCAGTATTGCCAAAAGCTAAACTCTGTAAAATGCTCTTATCACCACTATAAACATTATTTATGTTTAAAAAAGATTCTCACTGAACCCCATTTATAAGCAACATTTTAGACCACTCAGTCCTATCACGACTTGAGTGGCTGCGGCTGTTTGAACTGCCCAGATCTGCCGATATTCCATCTTTGACCCTCCCTCTTCAAGGTTGCTTTGCCCAACTTCATTTTGTGCCTCAGTTGTGCTCTTTCCTACATCAAGTGGCCCTAGTCACCTTGTGACTTGACTACTGCAATAGTCTGTATGCGGGGCTGCCCTTAAAAATCACATGGCTCTGAAGATCTGGTTCTTCACCCAGGCTTTTGGCAAGGCAGAGGCTCCTGCTTCCTCATGCATGACATCTTTTATCTTTATGTTTTATTGATCTTATTGTACAGATAATCCTTGACTTACAACAGTTCATTTAGTGATCTTCAAAGTTACAACGGCACTGAAAAAAGCGATCTAGGACTTTTTTTCAAAGTTACAACCTTTGCAGCATCCCCATAGTCACGTAATCAAAATTCAGATGCTTGGCAACTGGTTCATATTTATGACCGTTGCTATGGCCAGTGTCATGTAATCCCCCTTTTGTGACCTTCTAGCAGGCAAAGTCAATGGGGAAGCCAGATTCACTTAACAACTGGGTTGCTAACTTATCAATTGCAGTGATTCACTTAACAACTGTGACAAGAAAGTTCGTAAAATGGGGGCAAAACTCACTTAACAAATGTCTCACTTAGCAACATAAATTTTGGGCTCAGTTGTGTTGTTAAGTCGACGACTACCTTTGTTTTACTATTGCAAGTCACCCAGAATTGTTCAGTAACCGGCAGCATACAAGTTGAATAAATTATTATTCATACAGTAATAGTCACCTGCTATTGACACAGATCTTAACCCAAAAAGCAGGAAGCAAAAGCAGAAGTTTCTTATGACCGCTCCCTGGTAGCTTCTTTACCTTAAAACCTGGAGATTACACATTAGACACTATGTATGACTCAAGCCTTACATTGCCGCAATGCCACAGGAAAACATGGGTGAGCAAGGAAACCTCCTAAAATAGGGGTGCCCAACCTGCAAGGCCACGGCCTATTTGCAACCGGGCTCCACTCAACGAGTAACGGGGTGCTTGCCTGCCCTACAACCACAAAACCATCCCCTGCCTCTCCGGGCCGCCAGCCTGGAAAAGTTGGGGAACTCTGTCCTAAAACTGTCTAGGGAGATTCTCAGTCACCCAGGTCACGGTTGTCCCGAAGGTGTTTTTCTTTTCAAGAGGCCACTGGACTTTCTGGGTTTTCTTTGAAGATGTTTTGCTTCTCATCCAAGAAGCTTCTTCAACTCCGACTGAATGGTGGGGATTGGAAGGAATTGTCTTGCTGTCTGCAAGGAATATAAATTCTTGTAGTCTGTCATGTTAAACTCTATTTTCAGATCCACATTCTGTAATGGTATGAGAAAGACCTTGAAAAATGGGGCAAAGAAACGGTCCCTAGGGAACAATCAGATAAGGAAGGGCATAGCTTGCAGCTGCCTGATGTCCCAAGGGTGCTTTTTTTTTCAACAGGCAACTGGACTTTCATCCAAGAAGCCAGAGCTGAAGAAACTTCTTGGATGAGAAGCGAAACGTCCTCAAAGAAAAACTAGAAAGTCCAGTGGCCTCGGGGGGGGGGGGGGGTGGGAGCAG
>JANHFL010001616.1:29024-48215 GCA_032468155.1 Oxyrhabdium leporinum | reverse complement strand
CCCTTTTACTTGTATTGTTCACCACGTGCCAAGCTGAGACTCCAGTAAAGAGACCCATTCTGCTCACAGTGTGGCCTGTTCTTTTGCTGGCCTGGTTTGGAACCGTGACATTCTGTTGTTAAGCGAGACATTTGTTAAGTGAGTTTTGCTCCATTTTACTATCTTTCTTGCCACACTTGTTAAATGAATCATTAGATTTAAGTTAGTAACACGATTGTGAAGTGACTATGGTTCCCCATTCACTTTGCTTGTCAAAAGGTCACAAAAGGTAATCGCATGACCCCAGGACACTGCGATCGTTATAAATATGAGTCAATTGCCAAGCATCTGAATCGTGATCATGTGACCATGGGATGCTGCTATGGTTGTAAATGTGAAAAATGGTCATAAGTCACTTTTTTCAGTACCGTTGTAACTTTGAACAGTCGCTAAACAAACTGTTGTAAGTGGAGGACTACCTGTACAGTGTAATATATTGAAAATATTAAAGAACTAACAGGAGAGAACATTGTGATCTGGTTTGTACAGTTAATCGTTTGACATAATTTATTTCAGTAACCGGAATTGTACAATTCTTTTGTATAAATACTAAACCACAAACCGTGACCTACAATATTATAGCTTGATATATGCAAAATGCCAAACCAAAACCAAACAAATTACATTATCATTTAGAGCAGCAGAACTCAGCCATGAACAGTAACTGAACTACAGTGCATAGCCTGCCTCTAAAATACAATTCCCCGCTAGAGAACTGTTGTTTCACAGATCAGCCCTATTGTTTGGCTGTCAGGAATTGCTCAGTTCTTTGCAAAGAGAAACGCAGCACCACCTACATCTCATTGTTCTGCACATTGGACATTTAATTCTACCGAGATAAGCTAAAGTAAATGGAAATAACTTTCTCCTCCCAATATTATGTATTGGATTCAAGAATATAAATCTGTTATCTATCTTTAAAAGTCCTTATGCTCGAAAAGTGAGAAGGGGAAGCAATACATTTCCATAGGATCTAAATTTAATAAAAATGGGTATTATAACATCACCTTTTTCAGTTGTTTCTATTCTTTTTTTTTTTTGCTATGTTTAGTTGATTAGAATCGTTACAATGTATGTAATGGAGCACTGGACAGCCACTACTGAATTTTCTTCTGCTAATGTTGTAATTGTAGTTGTTTGATTTTGGTATTGTAAAAAAATAAAGCACCCCATGCAATTATTAGTTTGGAGGGGGATATTATTAGAGTTAAGAGGGTGGTTTTTGAAATATCAATAAATATCTACTGTTGCCATTATCTTGGTACACCCCAATGTCTTCTCTAAACCCAAACCATCAGTTGGCCCATTCATCAGTAACCAAGGTTTGATTGCTTTCATTAGATAATTCAGATCTGTCATAACTTCTGTAACGAACAGGCACCTACCTTCAAATTCCCTTCTCCCGTAAGAAATAATGAATAGCCAGCATCAGTAGCAAGAAGCCCAACAAACTGCATTAAGGGCCGTTGTTTTACAAATGTTTCCACAGCTTCATCCGTGACATGCTTCCGCCCCGAGATGTCCAAAGATACCAGATTAGGCAAGATGTCTTTCTGTTCTAGCAAACGAAGTGCAATATCAGATGTGAACTGCTTATCATCTGAAATATCAAGGTGATTCAGGAATTTTAACTCTCGTATTACATCCAAAATCTGAGTGGTTGTCATTTTCAAGCATTTCAGGTGGTGCATGGTAAGCGATTTGAGGCGATCCTTACAGGCGAGGATTGCGGTTATGTCGGTGACTGAGGTGTTGGAGATATCCAGGCTTTCTAGTCTTGGAAGCGAAGCCACGTCAGCCAGATCTTCGTTGTAAAAGAGAACATTGGTGATGCTCAAAGCACGAAGGCCAGTCAGCTGACTGAAGCACCTTTCGTAGGGATCTTCCAGTGAGAGAGTTAATGAGTTCAGCACAAGGCATTGAAGGTTTTGCTGAATCCATTTATTGCTGCCAAGTCCACTGATGATATCTGTGATTGTGATGTCTGCGTTCACACCAGTAGCGTCAAGCTCCACCAGCTTGTGATGGCAGAATGCTTTCCAAAAAGCTACCGCGGAAATTTTCGCTTTACGGATACAGGCTCTTTTCAAACGCATCTGATTGCCTCGAAAAATCCCCACTGTTGCATCATTAAGCAGTCCTAAAGGGAAGGAAGAATACCAGACATATCACACATACTGTTTTAAAACTGAGAAAACAAGCCAGCTATCACAACTCAGGGAATTTCCACTTCAGGCCCAGATTACAAGGAAAAAGCAAGTTTGAAAAGGAGAAAGTAGGAATCAATTGCACTCCTTATTCTCAAACATCCTCTTTCTCCTTCCCATCCCTGGCTTTTTTTGGGGGGGGGGGGTCTTGTAAGTTGATTTTAACCAACTGATTTCATTGGACAGGTATAATACCACCTTATCCTTTCCTCTTCTGGCCGGTACTATTGCTGGAGCACTTCTATACAAGGGGTTTTTATTGCATCGCTTCCATTCTCCAATTGTACAAAAACTGCCATGCCTCAAATACCATTAAAAGCTGTACTGTAATTTAGAGTGGTTAATGAAAGAGAATGTTCTGATTCTGTTCTATTTGCTTGGTGCAGAATACCATTTAATTCTTAATGCCATCAATTTTGTATCACTTCAGCTAAAAATAGCCAGGCCAAATCAAGTGGGAGATCATAATCAAATGCTGGGAAATTCAAGTCCTCGTTTAAATAACTAAGACGGCTCACTTTCTGCTTGAATGGAGTCCCCAATTACTAGATCTGGATGGTTTATTTTACCGTGGAATGCCATTGTCCGCAGCAATCGGTCAGCCACTTCTTGTGGAAATATTCCAGGCTCTTGCAAACATAACGTCCCATCGTGCCTTTCTGTACAAAACTTCTCAAGGTCAGAGGTTAGGTAGTTCAAGCAGATGTCAAGCAGAGAGTATGGTGAAGCCTCTTCCTGCAGAAAGAAGTCCAATGTCTAACATTTGAAATTCAAAAAGGCAGCATTTATCACTGTTTAACTGGCAAGGGAGCAGAGAGAACTGCATTTGCAATTTTCATGACCACTAAAAATAAAACTTAAGAGGGTAGAAGTTGGTACCAGAGGTCGTTTTGTGTCAGTGGTAAGAATCTGTACTGTAATAAGTGTCCTATTGCATAAATATGTAGCTGGCTGAAATCATGTAATTACAAATTGTTGACTTAACAGTAATTTATTTTCAAATTATAGACCTAAAAGAGAAGAGGGCAAGAAATAATTTATCTAACTACAAATATGGTATCACTTACTCTGATCTCTATGTTGCGGGGTCAAACAAGCACCAAAAACTGAACATACCTGTACTCAAAACTGATATAGTATCTACCGGTTTGCTTTTGGTTTCGGATCTCAAAGTATACATATGAAACAAGAGGGGAAACTAGACTTAGCGCAATACTGATGGGCATGAGTGTTTGTGTACACATGTCCTATTTTACAAAGGACTACTTTCTGTTTGAAGACTGTCTATTCCAAATACATTTTAAAGAAAAAGAACCCTAAGGAAGCATAGCAGACAATAAACTGTGATGGTGAAAGTTCATTTTCTGAGCTTGTGGGTTGGTTTCCGAACATTTCGTTACCAGGCTAGGTAACATCTTCAGCGGAGTTTAGGGGATGTCAGTGTCAGTGTTCTTCTGTTTATAAGGGCTTTGTGTGGTCAGTAGGTCTTATGATGGGAAGGTCACGTCACGTGAGGGTCCCCTCAGGTCAGGGTCTTGTGATGGCTCTTTTGATGGGTGTGGGTGTGTCGAGTGAGGGGTCTGATGGGTCAGGTGTGAGTCACCAGTGAGTGCCTAGTGATTGGGTCTTGTGACCCCTAAACTCTGCTGAAGATGTTACCTAGCCTGGTAACAAAACATTCGGGAACCAACCCATAAACTTGGAGAATGAACCTTCACCCTCAAATCCTATAGATATTCACCACTATTGCAAACATTGACCTGTATCAACTAATTAAAAATACAGAAGTTATTTATAAGCTTTAATGTTATACATTGTGATATGTTAAATAAACCACACTAGCTGGATTCCACACTCAATGGCTAAATGCACACAACTCTGCTAAGACAAAACCCTTCCAACTCTGGTATTCTCTTAAAAACAAGCATATCAGATTATGGCTTAATGCACAAATGTGAACCAGCCATTATCTCCTTTGACAGGTCCCTCCTTTCTATTTAAATTACAGTAATTGTCTCAAAACTGTATCTCCACATATAAACGATCATTTCCATGTTTGATGATACTCTGACCTCTTTTTGGTGATACAGTTTCTCCTTTTTGACATGCGTTACATCATTCAAATCCAGTTTTCTCCCCCAACAATTGTAGTTTCTCTGTATTAGGTAATTTATTTCCTATATCCTCATGCATCATTCACAAAGAGATTCATGTTGTAATACACATACAGACACAAAAATGCTTGCTATCTAGAGGGAGAAGAGCTCATTAAATTTATTTTTTTTTCAAATAGGTAAGATAAATTATGGCTAATTTATGTAGGCATTGTTGTGCCATATAAAAAAATTAGAGAATCAACAAATGAATAATCTCTAGCTCTGGCCATTACTTAAGAGTGGCACCTAAAATGATGTTTAAGCATACAAAGTAATGCAAATACACCCTTTTCTTATTAAGCAAAATCCTGAACCATCAAGCAAGAATAATGTTCAATAAAACTGGCTCAACAGCATTACCACTCTTTTATGTTTTTAAGATGGATTTAACAGATCATTTTTCAAGTCTGTATTTCCTGTATTACACAGTAGGAAGTTGATTTTAGTGTCAGATTGTGGACTTGGGCAGAGTCCTATAATTTTATTCCTCATGATGAAGAAACACATTAGAGTGGACATAGAGGCCACTGAGCAATAACTGTTTTGGGGTTACCCTTGTCTCTTTTTCACTGGTTCATGGTAACATATTACAAAACATGTACAATTCATAATTTGTAATAACCAAGTATTCATGAACTAAAACATACACTTCTTATTCACATTATCCAGGTATTTTCCCTTTGTTTTCTTCCTATATCTACATACAAGTCTGTCATTTTCAATAATTTAGCTTTCAGTAGCTTACAGGGTAACACAAATATTGTGACTCATACCCAATGCAGACAAAAGAAAGCATGCTGTATACTCCCACAGAAAATTTTAAAAATAGCTGTACCAATTATTTCTTTAACTAAAAAGTTTAATTCCAAGCCAATGTACCAATCTGGCTTAAGAGTAGTATTTCTCTTTGATTTCAACTTGAAATTTTATATAAGATTTTGCCTCATTTATCTGCCTCGTGTAAGCTTATCTTAGAACACAGATGAACAAAAATAAAATGCATCCAAGCTTCGCAAAAATTTAAAAATTGCAAATGCAACACCCAGTTCATTCTCTCAGCTATACACATAATTGAATTTGGCACATCCAATTCTTAAGACTTAAGACTAATCATTCTGCCAGAAAATACTATTAAATAGAAACTAGAGAGTAAAATATGGAAGAGGAAGGGATGCAGTTCTTATTACTATCCTGCTAATTGTACAGTAATGACTTACTTTGAATTATCAGCATTATTGCTATTATCATTGTGAAACACACAGATTGAAGCACAGCTTGCAATCTGGAGACCGTAAATATAAACCAAACAGCTATGCAGCAGTAACGTATGTGTTGGTAGAACCCTATCAGTATTTTTCCGAATGATAAAATATAAATAAAGCCAACAAGATGGATTAAAAGTTATTGTCAGAGGGAATCAAGAGAAAAAAGTTTCACTCCCTTAACAACAGTTCTTACTCATAACATTTACTCATTACTTACTAAAAATCCAACAAAAACTAGGTCATTAGTAACTGTCTGTCTGAAAAGGTATCCTTGGCCCATTTCTAACATGTAGCTTGGGAATGAACTAGGAATATTCCTTTTGCAGAAAATGTAAATGGGAACATTTAGAGCTTGTCCTACAGCAGAATTTCATGAAGAAAATGTAAAGCACAGAACAAATTTACGTTGCTATAATACAGTAAGGAGACCTTGTTGGTCTAAGACAAGGTGGATGTTAAAAAACTTCTTCCCTCCATCTGGCATCTACCATATATGCTGGAATTACACTCAGCATTGTTCTTCTACCCAACTGAATAGAACCAGGCAGGAAAAGCTGTCTTGGAATGATAAGTATACTTCCACAAAAGTTCTGAGAACAAATCTTTGGAAATGTTCAACGTTTGCCTATGCTATGCAATATCAATGGACAGCAACTAATCATATATTTTTATAGGCAGAGTATGTGAAAGGTGGGCAAGAAAAAAATGTTCTTTGTGTCTCAAAACCAGGACCAGGGTTTATTAATAAATACTGACTGCAGAAAATTTAGAACAGACAAAAATGGATAAATAAAAATAAAAGTACATAGCAGATATTGACACAAGTGATGGCTACTAACTTAAATGGCTTCAAATGGGATTCGATTAGTTCATGGAGAATAAATTGATCAAGTACTATTAATCTTGAAGACTTGTATTACTCCTAGATTGGTAGGAACATGCCTCAAAATCCAGTTGTAAGAGATACATCCAATGGGAGAGATGTATATCTCCATCTTCCATTGTTACCTGTTTGGCCTCTGTATCAAAAGTTAGACTAAAATAGGTACATATTGGGCTGAGGTCTATATATATACCCAAATGGTTGTTTTATGTATTCATTTCTCTATTTCAATCCTTTTTTTACTAGACTTTATATTCCTTTCAGAATCTCCAATATATTAGATAATAAATTGCATGGATTTTCTCTTAACCCTGTCTAAACTCTTTTGTATCATTCTATCTACTAAGTTCATTACCTTCAGACTCTTGAATACGGTTTTGTGTTTTTCTAGAAACTCTTCAGATTATCTATTCTTCTAGCCTTTTAATTTGCTAAGATTTTAACTTAGCATTAATTATTCCTATATCTTTTAAAATACTTCTTTCTGTCCTATGTCTTTGAAAACTGTAAGCCTATTTATTACATACTACAGAGTGTATTTTAAGTGTTTAGGAAGGCAATTATATACAACCTTTTAAAGGTTACAAACCTCAGCAGATAATCAATATATTCATCCTAGAACACAATGGATGCTCTTCTTTCTTGGATAAGATTATTCCAGCATCAATTTGATATTTATTGGTTATGTAAATAAAATCGCTTGTATTCCATAATGCCATGATACTGCAGCTTTTTTAACACTAAAAATCACACTGGAAGAACTATTCTAAAGGTAAACATACATCGGAACATTCATCTATCTTTTATACTAAGACATAATGTGTGATGAACATTCTTGTTTTCTCACACCAAAACTACATTCTGATTTCTATTATTCATTGTTCTTCTTCACCAAGAACCAGCATAGCAGATGTTTGAAAGCTTACAACACATCCTTAAAATAAATGCAGGCATTTTGCTGTACTTTATGAATGCTCAGCTTGTAGCGCTCCAAGCCTAACTCAAACTACCATTCACGTCAAACATCAAATATATAATAGATGGATTCGACTGGAAAATCATCACAGCTTGACCAAACCCAGCCATAAAGGACAGTGTTCTTACAGGTTTAGGAATTACAGAAAAAGAGATCTCTCAACAAATATTATATAGCTTTTCCCTATTCCTTATATCTAATGAAATTCAAACTATATAGTAGGCTATACTGTATGCAACTTACTGGCTTATATGAGTTTCACAGAAAGGGTTTCCCTACAGCTGCAAACCTTGGATTTTATATATTGCACGAACCATTCTTTGTCTTTCCATCTATTCTAGGGCTCTGTCCATCTATCTTATATACACATAAATACGGCTGGCAATTATTTTCTTATTGCATAGGGATTCCTATTAACCAAAACTATGCTATATCAATTTCTACCACACCTTACAAAAACTTGCCACCCTACCTAGCTAAATGTTATAAACAATCTAGAATACTAGAATACTACTCTTTATAATTTAACAACCTGTTCTCAGAGTCACAGTGAAAAAAGAACGGAAGTCTCTTCCCTTGAGTTTCAACGGGAATCTATATGAGAAATTCCGATTCCAATTTCATTAGCATTTGTAAATAGAATTATGTAGCAATGGAAGGGAGCTGTCTGCTGACCCAGACGTATCAATTGAGCTCAGGGATAAGTTCCCCTGACTGAGCATGAAATACATCTTACTTATAGCTATGGTATCTGAGCTGCTAAAATCCAAACTACCTTTAGATGACACAGTCGGATGTGTTTGCCACCTTTTCAGTGGCCATCCAGAATTTTGGGATGTATAGATAGATGTATACTTTCTCATAATGGAATCCAGTAGCTGCTGCACATTCCAATCGCTTATAAAAGCCACAATCACAAATTTCTTCCACTATTCTCATTCCACTAGATCCGTATTTAAGGGCATCAGAGGCAGGGAGGGATCAGGGACCACAACACCCCGCCACCCATTTGTTTACCCTATTAGGCCGAGTAAATCTTAGCAAAATCCTTTTCCCCAACAACACCCAGAGACACCTTCGCCCGTTTGCTGGAGACCAATAAGGCAAGATCCGCATTAGTGACAGATCGGAAGGGACAAAATAGGAAGCAGTTATGCCAGACTCCAAAACCCGAAACTAAAAGAGGGGTTTTCCATTTCTTCCTCCCCCCCCCTCCATCCCCATGTGGCTCTTTCTATGCTTTCTCTCTCCGTCCCTTTCAGGCATCCGCGGCAATTTTCCCACCACCCCCGCCACCCACTCACCATTTCTGCGCCAGGGACCCCTCAGCCGCGTCCTCCTCGCCTCCTGTTTGTGCTATTGTGGGGCGGGCCCCGACCACCGTGCAGAAGCGAGCCGGGGCCCCCCCAGCTTAGCTGTCACCCTCGACCTGGAAGTGAATTTGCCTCAGCCGAGCCGGCATTAAATCCACACACACACACGCAGAAACACAAGCTCTCGGGGAGCTGCTGGTGTTTGCCCTTAAAGGAGACGCGCTAAATGAAGCTGGAGGAAGGCTTTTTTTTTTTTTATTTGCCCCCGAAAAGCTTCGGAGCCACCACGAACTGTTCCGAAGTAAGTTACCCCGAATTCCCTGGGGTGTTAGTTTCGCAAGTTGCGGGGTGTAAAATTGCAGACGGAATGATTGACAGTCGCCCCCCTCCAGTTGAACTCTGGAACTTATGATGTCATTCGTGGAGAAGAAGAGCGTCCCGGCGTTTGTGCAGAGTGCCTTCCCTGCTACTGCATAACCGCAGTAGGAGAATCCCGAATCGTAAATGTATCTTGAATCGCACCCTCCATTTATTTGTGCACATCATGTTTTAGGTGGCTTCTTTTTTCATCAGACGAGTAGATTGTGAATGCATTTTGAAATACATAGAATATTAAGTTGCAACAAACATGGAAATGTAGGTATGGTCAGGAGCATGGTTAAATTTTAAAGGTTTTAAAAAACCACCATAGAATCCTGGAAGCATTTCCAGGTAATAAAAATGCTGGTGTTTCCTTGATCTTTTGGGGAGAAATATCATGCAGATAGGTTGCTATCACTAAACAGAGCCACTTGTAAATTTAAAGATCAAAACATTCTTCCATCAAGCTCTGCCCCTGGTGAATTCACAGGGCAATCTAAGTAATTTTCTAGCAATATTTATTAATTTATTGATCAAGTTTGTATACAGTAGTCACCCATCTCACCAAAAGCAACTCTGGGCACTGCATAACCAATATTATATGGCTTGTCCTTGCTTTCTGCCATTTTTAAAATTTCGCCTTACAGTCCATATGGATGTTCCATCAAAGTATTTATTAACCATGATTAACTTCAGACTACAGTCAAAAGCAAAAAAAAAAGACCTAATGGTCTTTTTTAGATTTACTTCAAGTAATCAAAGGCATCAAAAGGTAGGCATCAATGCATAATAATCAAGCTGGTTACGGGATTTCTTACTTTTAATGGAAGGCCTGCAACTTGCATGCTACAGTATATGACACGCACCCTTCATGCTGAAAAACATACATAAAATTAGGTTTTGAAATATGTTGGAAAGAAATTACGTAAAAGGGTTTAGGGCTCAGATCATCCACAACAGGATAACTCCAAAATCAGAACAGAATAAGATTAAGACAATAAAAGGTGAAAATTGAAAATCCACGGAGGGCTGCTGAGAAAAAAGAAATCCAGGGGGAAAAAATCCTAGGACATCCCTGTGGCTTGAGCCTTTTGATTGGTAGCCTAAGAAGTTCAGAATTAGAATAACCCATTTCAACAAATATGTATACCAGAATGAAACTTACATGAATGCAATTACTAGGTAATCTTTTCATACATACACAAAATTATTCCACGGGTGTTGCTAGCAGTAATATTTTGCTAATTGCAACACAAATACAGAACCCATATATAACCTGGAGTAGATGATGAGCACGAGCAAAGCCAAATTTCTATTGTGAAAAGAACAAGAATGGAACAGCCACAATATACGAATACAAATCGGAAATGTTTCTGTCCCATTAGGAGAGAAAAAACGTCTTTAACTTTCCCATTTTTGTTTGACATTCAGATCGCGCTATATTAGTAGTTAAATCCAGTACCAAAGAAAAAATATTCAAACCCCACAGGATCGTACTTTTGTTATAACCAAACCACAGGTGACAGTGAAGTGCCCGGAGTGTTACTATTCTATTCTCTTACAGGCAGTCTGCACTAAAAAGACCATCGCGGAGGGTTTTTAAATATTTACATGTAAGAATTTTCAAGGCTTTCTGATAAGCATAAGCAACATTTCAAAAGGGCTTGTTCTTAAATGATGTGCCACTGTGCCTCATTCCCACTTTCCTGGGCGAACAAAGCCAGCAACCACTGAATAATTTTACTTCTGAGAAAGCATGAACAAGATAGCGTTGTCAAACACGACTATCCTTCGGGAATTTGCCGCTGACAGCAGCACTTTGCAGCGTTCCTGGCAAAGTATTAAAAACTTAATTCCGAGACAAGCTGAGTTCCTGATATAATCGTTTTTTAGAATAACTGCGTTGCCACTTCCGGAGTATTTTTTCTACTTCCGAGTGGAACTTGTAACCACAATTCATTGCGGTCCCCTCCAATTTCGGTCCTCCCCGTAAAATTATGTAGAGGAAGTCGCCGTCCAGATTGCGTCCGTCCCCGATCTTCGTCCGGGTAGCAAGAAAGGACGGTGAGAATTCAAGGACGCTTTCACTTTTCCCCCCCACTTTCCCGCGGGGATCGCGGAGGCGGGCTGTGTTTTTCCTTCTCACTTATCTTTCTGTCCTGAAGAACAAATGTCCGGACTGGTCAATTTCGAAGATGAAGAGGAGGTGAAAGTTTATTTGGAAAATCTGGGAACTGAATATAGTTTCCAGTGCTACAAGGAGCACGATCCTGACGGTAAGGTCGGAGCAGCACTAGAAATTGATGGTCGCGAAGACTGCAGTGTAATTTATATCTCAACAGGATTGTACTGTTAATTCTGCAGATATTATCTGAATGCTTTTAAGATCGATTCATTTAGAGTGTAGGATTACAGACTAAATGTGATAGATGAAAGGTTTCTCACTTTTTCTATGTCTGTAGCTGCATTCCCGGGGATGGAGTGGATTTGTGTCCTCTCCATTTAGTTAACGGTGCAGGAGATCTGCCAGAGTATAGAGATATGATGGTATCTAATATATGGATCGTTATTGTGAAGTATGAATTCCTGTTATTTTGTTGCATGCATGACTTAGGGATGTACCACTGAGAAATGCTTCCAGGAGGAAGGCAGATCTACTATTCATGCTAATTCACATGATTAAATTATTTTTATAAGCATTAATTTCTGTACCCATCTCCAGGCATAACTATATTTTCTTATTATCTTTAGTATGGAGTGACTAACAAAATTAACCACATGGGCATAATTACACAAAAAAGAAGTTCAAATTAGGATTTAGGGATCCCAAATGTATATGTTTATAATTATATACCTTCCTTGGGAATTGTGGGCTTGTTCCAAAACTGCTGCGGAAGTAAACCATGGAAAAAGGAAGTATAATATAATGGGAGTTTTGATCAGGTACTGACAAGAGACATTACATATGGACACAATCTGAGGTTATTAATAAAAAAATACCATTAGCCATACTAAAATAGCATTTTTATTTATTCATCTAGTTTCTATTCTGCCCAAGTGATTTGAACTTTCATGTATTGCATAACTATTTGATTTAATCTCCAGTTCAGAACTCAATTACAGTATATTATTCTTTGGGCCATTTTAGCAGGATAAATCCATTATTGTCCTAATTGAATATAATAATATCAAAAAAGCAAAGGAGAGGGAGGGAACAAATTTGCAAACAGAAATATAGTACAGTCATAATTTATCATAGATTTATTTCCTTGAAAAATTGCAGGTTGCCATCGTTTAGCTGATTATCTAGCTGGAATAAAGGCCAACTTTGAAGGAGCTGCAAAAGTTCTAAAGAAAAATTGTGAAAATAATGTGCACAGTGAGAGCTGCTACAAACTTGGAAATTACTATTTGACTGGAAAAGGTAATAACGTTTCTTTTTCTGTTCCTGAGATTATCTCTAAAAGAAAAGACAATTCAAATAAAGCTGTTGAGGAAATATGTATTATGTGAGCAGGCTTATGTCTACTCACCCAACTATTTTGTAAACCTTAATAGCTTAATGTGTTATATGAACTAACCAATTATAATGTCATTCAATAACTGGTGCTTTTTCCTTACAGGTGGGCTTCCAAGAGATGTGAAAACTGCTTACCAATGTTTTTTGAAATCTTGTGAAAAAGGTGGGAAGAAATCCATCAATGCTTGTCACAGTGCTGGATTACTGCTACAAGATGGACAAGTAAATGAGGATGAGAAGCCTAATGTCCCTTTAGCCAGGGACTATTATAGTAAAGCTTGTGACAATGATTTTGCCCCCAGCTGTTTCAACCTAAGTACTATTTATCTTCAAGGAGCTCCTGGGATATCAAAGGATATGAATCAAGCGTTGCAGTATTCTCTAAAAGCATGTGACTTAGGGCACATGTGGGCATGTGCCAATGCTAGCCGAATGTACAAATTGGGGGATGGAGTTGACAAGAATGATGCCAAGGCTGAAACCTTAAAGAACAGAGCAGAAACCTTATACAAAGAACAAAACACAGCTGTAAATACTTTAACATTTGGAGAGTAAGCCTAAACAAATAATCTAGTTTGAAGAAGTGTACCTTGTTAAATAGGGCAGGTATTTAATCTCCAGGTTTATTCTCTTAAATGTTCAAAACTTGTAAATCAAACTTTGTATAATTTATTACATAAGGCAATAAAATAACTGGATTTTATGTTACTTTTTATTCTTTCCAACCCAGTGCAACATTGGAAATTAATTTGCAAAGCTCTGTCTATTACAAAGACAGAACAGAATCAAGGATTTCCAAAAGCCATGCTCACCACACTTTTTACCTGGTTTGTTGTAAAGGATATGGGAATATGAAGGTCATATTTAAGCCAATATGGTGAACTTGTTCTTAAATGTATTTTGAAATTACTTATAGAGAATGAACTTTAGTGGTGATGCAGAAATACATGCAAGGCAATAGAACCTATTCCTGTCAAGTAGCAGCTCTGTTCTGTAGCAAAGCCTTTTACTTAATTTCGGACAGCACCAAAACACGCTTTAGAATATATTTTGGAATTGACAAGTCATGAGTAATCCTTGGTTCCACTGTCTGTGCTTGTTTGCACATTTCTGAACCACCCCCACCCCCACCCCCCCAAGCATGGAACAGAAATCTTAATTGCATCTGGATCACTGGGTGGGAGAGAGAAGTAGTTAAAGTCCTCTTGAAATCCTTAAATCCTCCTAATGATTCTTGTAGGAGAAAATGTTTGTGTTATGTGCAAGCTTGACTATTGCAATTATACTCTACATAGCTGCCCTTGAAGACCACACAGAAGCTTTACTTGGTCCAGAACACAGTGGTGGTGATGGACATGACTAAGTATTACATAGCTCCTCCTATGTGATCAAGGTGCTGGCCATTACTTATAAAGCCATACATGGTGTGGTGCTGGTTATCTCCTGCGTCATCTGCCCAGCCTCTCCAATCCAGCAGGGTCAGATTCTTTCGATTAAACAGTGCCATCTAAACAAAGTAAGGAAGGAAGGAAGGAAGCTTTATAAAAAAAAGGATGCTATTCTATGCACACTTGCAAAACTTAGCATTGCACTGAAAAAAAATTACCTGATAGACCATGAGAACTTTATTATTAGATTAGCTTCTAATCATTTTTTTCAGGCAAATGTCCAAAAATTCACATTGATTTAAAAGAAAGACTTGCCCACGAAAGACAGAAAGGACTGTAAAGATTCTCAGTCATCCATGTCATGGTTGTCCCAAAGGTGCTTTTTCAGGAGGCAACTGGACTTTTTTGTTTTTTCTTTTCTTTCTTTGTCTTCAAAGAAAAAAAAACCAAGAAAGTCCAGTTGCCTACTTAAAAAGCAGCTTTGGGACAAGACAGAAAAGAGATGGACACAGGAAATATTTTATGGCAGGGCACAATCAGCACTATAAGAAGAAAATGGTGTGTTAGACTATATGGAGAAAATTTATGTGGATGCTAAGAGTTGAAAACAACTTCAATAATCAATAATCAGACAATTATATTTGGCTGGAGTTTCAGTGATCTTTTCTTGCAATTGATTGCTCTTGTAGAATGGCTCTGCAACTGGTACAAAAATCAAGTGTGTTGCAGTAATTTCAGCATCAGAAGCACTGATATGAATATTTTTGAGTTACACTGAATTACATTACAATCCTTTTTTTGCAAGAAAATAAGCATATATTTTTCTCCATTAAGTATGCTCTGAGAAGCATCTACGGTAGAAAATATGTAGTATATGTCTCCTATATAGGATGTGCAAAATTAATCAACTCAGGAACCAACCACTCAAAATCTGACCTGGTGGATTTCCTTTTGGATTATGCTGTTCCCTCCTCCAGATTAAGACATCCTAGGGACAAAGGACAGTTTGGCATATTCTGGAAATTAATACTTCAAACAAGAAGTAGTTCAAAGTGTTCCAGAAGTAGTGTTGCAAGTAAAACAATTTCAGAACTCATCCCCAGCTCACCTTAAAATCCTTTCCGTTCAGAGGAGTTTTAAATGTAACTGAAGAAATTAAAACAAATGATGAAATTTGCAGTTAATAAGTGGGTGATTTTTTTAAAGAGCAACCTTAGCTAAAGAAAATATGGATGTACATAGAAACTGCCAAGGCAGAGAGACTAATAAGAATGCTTTTAGAATTCAGGGAGAGCTCATATAATCGGGATTATTATATGAGCTGGCCCTGTAAGCATGCACTGACTAATGTAAAAAAATAGGATCTGGGTTTTTCTGTCAGGAAAATAGGATTCTCTCTCTGGCAGGAGTTTGGAATATTTATTTGAATACGGTGGGAGTTCAGCTTATATATAAAAGTGTTTAGAAAACAATCTGATATATTTGTCAGTTATCTTATTTTTGAAAAGTTATCTTAAATAGTAAAATTAGTGACCCACGTGGTATAACAAAACCCTGATATTCTATTCACTCTGAAGCAGCACCCCCCCCCCAACTTCAGGGCATCTGAATGGAACTGCAGATTAAATAAAGATGCATTTGCTAACTTTTTGATTTTGTTTAGAATAGCACTGAGCAGGATGGATCAGCCGGAACGGCTTGTTTCTGTTTCTATGAATAGTTTTTTAAAATTGTATTTGTCTGTATTGTTTTTTCTGTCACTAGGGGGCCCCCAAGGTTTAAAATCTGCATTAGAGCATGTACTTATTTGCTAATCCTCAGGAGGCTGATTTCCAAAGTGAGAAAAAAACAAGTCAATTTACAACATGATTTTTACTGCAATTTGTCATCATTAGACTTGGAACTAAGGAACTAATTTAAGCACTCAGCAATTTTATATCCCAGGGTTTTACCCATGGGGATTTCTAAATTGCACTCTTTTACTACTGGGGGGCGGAGGTGGGTGGAAATGAAGGCATTGAATTGTAATTGATGGACTGTTTCATAAATCCATTAACATCCTGTATTTACAGTCCATACCTCCTATATAAACTATTCCTTTTTCTGTCTTCTACTTCTTAATTACTTTCCCCCCCATTAATATATATTTTGTTCTCTCATTTAAGTTTAATGTAGGTTTTTGTCAACATTATTAGGAAAACTGTTACTGATGTGACCTGTAAATTACTTTTCTTGTCAACTGAACAGGAAAGGTAAGAGGATGACGCAGGTTACAGTAGCAAATTCAACAAGTCCCTTGAAAAACAAATTAGAGACAATGAAAAAAACTCTGCAGAAGGAAATAGGTAGTTCATTTGTTCGAGGAAATGGAAGTGATAAAAAAAAAATCAGTAATATGACAGCTATCAATAAAAACTGGATTTAGAAAGAGGGTAGAAGAGAGTGAACAGCAAATGCAAAGCCTCAAAATATAGAAACAGGTGGAGATGCTACAGTTATGAGAAAGAGGGTACTCCATCAGATTCCCAATTTTTGGTAAAAAGAGAAAGAGGGAGAATCTCTGGGCATTCAAGAAATGGAAGCCTAAAGTAAAATGCTGTCCTTTTTGTAAGAAACGTATTCCTGTTTTTCAATGTTTTCTCTGGTGATTGAACAGGAGAGATAGGTTTTTAAAGTCAAAAAGTCTTTCTTTTAACACAGAAGCAGGACAGTGGCTGAGTAAGGCTATCATTTTAAAATAATTTAGTATTATTTTGCCCAGGATGGATGAAAAAAATATGTAACAGTCGATAATTGTTACTCAGATTCCTGGTGTCTGAGGATTTTTTTAATAGTATAGGCCTGAAATTGATTGCAACAAAAATGTAATTTACAAAGGACTGGTACAGAATGTTTATGTGTACTGTATTTACAGCAGTTTTTCCTCAACCCTGGCAGCTTTAAAATATATGGACTTCAGTTGCAAAGCTTAAAAACACTGATTTACAGTGTTAAGCAAGGCTATATATTTTCTTTTCTCTTACATTCTCAGTGCAATGTTTCTGTCTTGGTACTAAACCCTCGGTATTAAAGCAATAGAACATGTAGCAGCTTGGAAATAATGTTTTATCTGTTATTGTACACAAATTTATTGTGAATTTGCCTTGTCTCATCTGGGAGTGGTTTGCAAGGCAGACACTCTGGCATTACATACTCAAACAAAACGCGGAAAAAGCATTTATTTGTGAGATTTAAAGCTTGTGTATCCCTCAAAAATGGCATATTTCATAATTCCTTGATTTCTGCTTGAATTAATAATTATTAAACATTGAAATTCAATCCTACATAGGATCCCAAATTACCAGAATCCCAAATTTGTTAACTGAAAAAGAATCACTAGACTTAGTATATTAGTATCTCAAAATCAGGTAGATCTATTTTAGTAGTTTAACTTGCTTAGCTGCCTGAAATATATAGTAGATTTTGTTCTCTGACATTATCAACCCTTACTTTATTCAATGTGCAACCAGACATAGATTATACGTTCAGGAACAATTTACAATTCCAAAATCATTGGTTTAGGACTAGATTCAAGTAATGCAAAACCAACATTATGTTTTGTTTTGTTTTGTTTTAAAAAGCTGAGAATAATGTGCTAGGAAAACAAGCTCCAATCTTGGCAAAATGGGTCTATTTTTTCCCATTTCCACTGCAAAATACTACTTTTCTCATAACTCCATAGTTGTATTTTGGAGATGCAGTTTTGTTTTATATGGGAAAAGTCTCAGATTTAGATTCTAGACCTGTATCTCTCAACCTTGGCAGCTTGAAGATGTGTGGACTTCAATTCCCAGAATTTCCCAGCTAGTGACACTTCTCTAGCCTCTTAAGAATCTTGGAGACCTTATGTATAGGCCAGGCACAGAATGGAACAACTCGCCACAGCCAACTTGCCATGGCCAACTCAATACAGCCAACTCACTATGGACAACTCACTTTGGGACAACTCGCCATAGCCAACTCGCCATGGGACAACTTGCTGCAAGACAATTTAACAATTCCATTTAACTATTTAAACTAAATTAATTTTTAGGGTTAATTAATTAATTTTTAATTTTTGTCATTCACATTTTATTCTGTCGCTCCTTTTGCATCCTTTCTTTAATGATTCTATTCCATCATTTCTTTGATATCAGTGTAAATCTTGTCCTGCAGCGAGTTGTCCCACAGCAAGTTGGCCATGGTGAATTGTCACGCAGTGAATTGGCTACAACAAGTAGACTGGGGCGAGTTGGCCGTAGGCAACAATGAGTTAGATGAACAAGTTCTGCTTTGTTATAAAGCTTCATCCTGTTTCTCTTCTACAATGTTGGATTCTTTTTATGACAAAGGTAACCCTTGAAGTGCTGCCCAAACATGTAAAAAGAAATAAAATGGAAAAGGGTATTGTAGTAGAACCTGCTCTAAGTGCAAATTACAGCTATATCCTGTGTGGCAGCTTTGCCAGCCTGCAATATCTTACTGGAAGATTGTAAAAATAATAAAGAAGAAATAATTTTCCCCTTCAAAATTTGAAAATCATACCTTGCTCTACATGATATTACCAATCTTTTATAATGATCCTTCTGATTACAGAAGGGAGGCATTACAGAAGGGAGGCATGTTTTGGGAGGCATGAGAGAAATTAGAAAATTCTACGGGCAAGGCATTAAGTATATGAAGATAATGAAATTGGGTATGCTTCTTTTCATATCTTCTGAAGAGGTTGATTTTTAAACTCTTCTACTTTTCCTCTCTGTAATAGACTTGGGCCTCTTCATATATTTTGAATCAGTGCAGTTTTGAATTATCTATATTATATAACTAGACAACTGTGCCCTGTTGGGTCATCATTTTAGAGATATTTCCTTAGCTAAACAGAGAAAGGAAATGAACAGATGGGGAAAACAGTAGGAGCAGGAACAACTTCCAACTTTCTGTTGGTTTCCTCATTGAGTTTCCTTGTGGCAATCTGTCAGGAAACATCAGAATTTTCCTTCCTTCCTTCCTTCCTTCCTTCCTTCCTTCCTTCCTTCCTTCCTTCCTTCCTTCCTTCCTTCCTTCCT